>WOVY01012563.1:0-156269 GCA_013436015.1 Rhipicephalus annulatus | reverse complement strand
AGGTCATTCGCAAACGGGAAATGTTACTCCTTGGTCGAAGACAACTGACGGTGACGAAACTCTAGTGGAAACACTGCAAACTGCGCAGAACGCAATCTTTACTGAACTTGCGCATGAACACAATTTAGAACCGGAGTTTGGAAGATTACCATTTCCTTAAACATATATTAGCGTGAAACACTTAGTACAACAGCCTTCGGTGCGCATCACTTCTGATGACAAAAAAGAGAAGAAAGTGTGCTCATATTTTTCTTAACTCACAAGCCATTGGGAACCATGGTGGTGCGTGATTTGCGATCATGGGCTTACCTCGAGTGCCATCCCATGACTGCATAGTTTAGCTTTTGACTACCACTGGCAGCAAAAAAAAAAAGAGGGTCGGGTCATTGCTACGAATGTGAACTGAGGCGAATCTGCATATGAACACTTTGGCCAAGTTGGATGCTTATTAGAAGAGCACGGCTTTGTTTCCTCCGTGTAGTATGACGTCACGGGCACTTCATTAAACCTCGGTGAAGCAAGAAATGTGACACGAGAAAGGGTGGAGAGGCTTTCTTTGTTTAATCGTAATGACGTAACGGCAAGGAAGAAAAGTATTTGCAGGTGGAGGCTTTACGGGCTAAGCTAGCACACATTCTTTGAAATTTCCCCAACGTGTATATATATATATATATATATATATATATATATATATATATATATATATATATATATATATATATATATATATATATATATAACAGAGTGTTTATGAGTATGAGCATAAAGAGTATAACATAAAAGAGTGTTTCACACTCGTAGCTTGGCTTATAGATGGCGCTGACTGACACTCCTGCTTCTAAATTCCCATATAAACCCAAAAAAGTGGATGGAGGGAAGGCCGCTGTGATAACTCAATGGTTAGAGCATCGAACGCGTTATTTGAAGGTCGTAGGTTCGATTGCTGCTCATGGCTGGTTATTTTTTCACCCGCTTTTCTTTCTTCTTATTTACATTCCATTGGTTTTAATAACTTCCCCTGTATATTCCTTGGCATTACTGTCTGTTAGATCTCATTAATATTGTGTCGAAACACGGAAAACGAGCTCTTAGGTATACACTTCTTTCCCTTATATATATATATATATATATATATATATATAAATATATATATATATATATATATATTGAATTACTAGCAAGGTCATCTTGGTCGAACGGTGTTTAGTCTGCACTTTGTGTTCTCGTCATTCTAGCTTCACAAAATAAACCGAACGCGCTTGTTAGCATTTATTATGTGTAATACAATATATGTGGCCAGTTGTATCGAACTCGATAATACCCCCGTGCACACGTACCACTCACTCATATAGGGTAATGCACATTTCTCGTTTCATTCATTTTTACTTCGGTGGTAGATGGGCGAGTACATTGTTTCGTACTCCTACGAGCCACATCGCTTTCAAATTCGATTCGCTCCTGTGAAAAGGTTGCTACACTGTGATCACGCTTGCAATGGCGCGAAAGATACAAAACGCGAAAGAAGCGCAAAACTTGACGCGATGGGGGAACTACATACGTCGGCAGTTCGGGCTAAGCGATTCGCGATGAAATCCTGAAGGCTACGTACGGTCACCTGGCCTACACTATCCCTGTCGATTGCTCCTTTTCTTCTACAGTTTGTTCGCTCTACTTTATCCACGCCTCTTCGATTTATGGACGGAAGCACGCACTAGCGATCTCTCTCTCTCTCTCTCTCTCTCTCTCAGTCTCACGTCAAAGTGCTGCTGCGCTAAAATGAAAGCTCTCAAAGTGGTCATGCGGCAAGGATACGAATGGGAGACTGAGAAACATAAGGGAGGCATAATAGCTCGAAAAAAAATAACTATGTTGCCAGAGACGCAAAAAGAAGAAAGAGAGGAGGGGAGATAGCAAGTTTCCAAAGGTACCTTTATGTCTCTGTTCTCTTCATCGACGGTCAGGTCTGAATCGATTTCGCGGAAATTCTTGATGGAACGCATTAGTGGTTTTTAATGGAGGCTCCAAAGCGGCGGACAGACAAGTGTTTTCCATTAGGAACACGAACTGGATTGTATAAAAAATTTAATGGGCCTCTCCATTGGTTCGTCGCTTCGCGCGCGCGGTGCTGGAAACGCAAAGGCTGTATATGTGAGTGCGTACGCGAGTGTGTGCGGATATGGGCCCGGCAAGTATATACGTATATGAACGTAGGAGAGAAAAACAGAGGCAACCCGAGTGATCGGCAGCGTGACGAAAGCAGTCGTTTTGTGACTGCGAGAGGTAAGGAATGCCGCAAATGCCAGGAAACTGTGATGTAAAATGTGTGACGCAGTGGAGAGGATGGGTGTACAGAAGGTGAGGTGGAAGGTTAGGCGAGGGGGAGAAAATGATGCCAAAGCGCAACTGGAGAATGTGGCGCTGAGGCGACGGCACGAGCAGTGGGAGTAAATGCAGTAGCCGCGAATCGGCGGGGTGATGCGATGTAGTACACTGAGAGAACAGCAAGGCAAGAAAAAAGAAAGAAAGAAAGAAAGAAAGAAAGAAAGAAGAAAGAAAGAAAGAGCACGAGAAAAAGAGACGGTCGGGACTTCTGTTCGACGTGTATATATATATACCAAGGCAGCGAGGTGAGACGAAGTGCCCTTTGGTTTTGTCTGAGAGCGGCGGCGGCGCGCGGGGGTTGAGTGCGAGCTTTTTGTACGAGGCCCGAGAGCACTTAGCGGAGATAAAATATTGCGTATTTGCGACCCGCCGAAAGCTGAAAGCGAATGAAATGTACGGGCAGGCAAGCTAGCGCCGGAGCGTGCGCCTCGCGAACGAACGTCGGGCACGCGGGAAAAACGGCTTGAAACCCCGTGTAACCTCCTCCTCCCCCACCATTTCTCGTCTTTTTTTTCGCGCGTTTAGAGCGTTAAGAAAGGAGACGCGACAGTGTCGTTTACTTCGTTCCTTGAAATCGTTGTTTCGGGCTTACGCGCTTTCGCCGTCGATGCTCCATTGGCTGTTCGTTCAGTCAACATTGAATGTTTTAGCGACGCGCATATGCTGCGCCCCACTCAGATCGTCTTGTTTGCTCGCCCAGCATAGGTGCGAGGTGCCGACAGTAAACGGCTCGGCGTAGGCGTGCGTGGCGCTAAGAGATCGAAGCATCGGTATGACGATGGACCGTTGGGTGTTTGCATCAACGCATATTGGAGAGCGACGTGAATGGATTTGATAACCATGCGTTCTCTCCCTCTGCCTCCTCTAACTCTCTACGCACTCCGGTATTGTGTAACTGGTCTTCTTGAATCTGTTTGACGTAGACTGCCTGAAAAACAAGATGGCAGAGACAGCATTGCCAATGGTGGCTTGCATGTTATCGAACGTGACTCGACAATTTTGACTGACTGTGCACTTTGCGAGATATGATCGCGCTTTGAAGAACGGCGGTAGGGTTGAGTGCTAGCATGGCCTTCGAATGCACTTTCAGGGGTCAAACGTGACCAAGTAGGACGCGCAGCATTGTCATGGTGGCGTCTTCTATGTGTTAGCTTTTAGTAAGATTCAGCTGCTAGTAAGTAAGCTTCTAGTAAGCCATAGTCATCACTTTACGCCAATTGTTCTTTTGAAACATCGAGTAATTCAGAAAAAAAAGACAGGAAACCAGCGTGGAGAGGCTATCTGATTGATGCACATCTCACGCAAGTTGACTTTACAATGACATTAAAATACTTTTATATTAATAACACCTTATACCCATATATGGTTAAAAGGTGTTACGCTATTGCACACTGTTTCCGGGGCCATTAAAAAACACGGGGATGAAATTGACAGCCAGATTCCACCCCATAGGGAGTGATTGCACTAGTGCACGCATCTTTATTGGAAACCCATCGCCTCTCACTGAGTCTGCATGATATACGATACAGTAATCACACTTGCGAGCACTCAGGGCACGCGTCTTGTAGCTTCAATCGTTGCCATTTCCAGACTGTCATAAAAAGGTGTGTACTATATAGAGATAAAAGCACCATATGTGCTTCTTATACATCACTGTGCACAATGAACTGTCTTCGTCGTCAGAGAGTACGTGCGAGGGTCGCTAACACAATGTCGAAATATTGGCGTTGACTAAGTAAAGGGAATGTTATAACTTATCACCATTGTCGGAAAGACGTAGTAGGAGGCAACGAACATAAATATAGCAACCGTGAACCATGAAGATCTTGGCTGCCTGCACAATAAAATCGCATTTGCTTCCTTCCTCTCTGTTACAGTAGCTTGTGTCTGAGTCAATCGGTTCGCAAACGTTCATTTTGCAGTGTCTACTGCGAGCTCAGAGCGCTTTCTTTCGATGATAAAGTCGAGAGATTTAAAACAAAAGCAGCACGGGATCTTCCTCGTGCTTCGTTGTACAGTGCGATTTGTTGTAAAGCTGGCATGCTATGATGCTAGCAATTATCATAGCCAAGATGCAAGAAGTCATTCGTCATGCACGTCATTTTTTTTGTAGAAGTGTTCGGTTAAGAGGTTTTCGACTGCACAAAATATGCAGTGTTAAGGTATTGTTACGGTGCGGCATGGACATGAACCAGCGTCGCCTCCATCACAGGAGTGCCCAGCACCTCCACCGAATGTGATGGAGGCGAGATGTAGATTTATTTACGCAGTAGATGTGATGGATGCTATTTTTAGATTTACTTACAGAGCGGATCATCAGCCAAAAAAAATATATGAAGGATGAGTACTACGCACAAGTGCGTCACATTTGCTCGTCATCTTCATCTTCGGCGAATATCTCAGTGGTTCATGTTCATGTCACACCGTAATATCGTGAACGTGAATGCAGCGTAGACTCACCATTTTCTCTCTCTTTCTGTACGCAGGTGTTACCCGCTAGTCTCCCCTTCCTCCTCCCCCGGCGAAAAAGAAGAACGCCAGCGGCCTCGAGTGAGGCGCCCGCAAGTTCCTCAGCTGTTCTGGTCTTCGTGTCGCTCCTTTTACGGACCTGTGTAAATAGAGCCACGCCCTACCTACCCCGCTCCACTGTAAAGTGCGCTGCACCCGCTGCTGTGTGATGTGTAAATATGCCTACCCGCGCCCAGTCACGGAACGGCACTGCCGCCTATTGGAACCATTAAAAAAATGTGTACAGTCATTACTCCGACATCCGTTGTTGTCTTTTTTATTTTTACTCAATGGCCTCAGAGCCCTATGACCCTTCTTGTAAAGAGCAGCTCTTTCGGCTGCACTAAACCAGCTGAACAAACGCCCTCTCACAGAAAACAATTTTTAGGGCACTGACCTTCACTGACTGCAACAAAAGTTGCCAATGGGATGTGGATTTGATGCGGTTTCTTAGAGAAACCGAACCAAGAACGACAAATTGCGAATGGGCATGAATATATTTATTCTCTTTATTAGGAAAGACAAACTATATACTGTTCGCCGTAGCTACTCTGCATAGGCATGGAGATAGGGAATGGAGTTTCAGATTGCAGAAGACAGGAAGGAAAATAATAATAAAAAATATAAACAAATAAAAATGCACAAGTGAACTTTATAAAATTTTTACAACTAGGGTGTCAGGTAAGCTACAGCTTGCTTATGTGAAAGATTTTTAAACAAAAATGCTTTCCGACAGATCGATTTCGGAGAGGAAATGAAAGAGCGACTGTAAAACTTGTTGTTCTGAAAGGCCGGGAATCGGGCCGGTTTAGCCGTGCAAAGTAAACTTATTGTGACAAATTATGTCCATTTGTTGCAGACAGAATTGTCTCTTGTCTCGGTAGGCGGAGCATTCAGGTAATATGGGCTACTTTGGACTACACGTGGCATACACGAACAGCTATTCGTACCATACAGGGCGCGCCACAAGTCCTTTGTGTGATAATTTTAACATTAAAAATGATTTTGCCTTTTAGTGGGCCATTGCCATATCTATAACGACCTGTGGCGTCTTCATGGACTCTCCTCCTATTTTATTTTTTTCATGCCCGCTCTCCTATTTTCATGCACAGGGAAGCCAACCTGATATATCTGGATAAACTCCGTTTTTTTTTCAACCTTTCTCTTCTTTGTGTAGTCAAATACACCTAAAGAGTTCGTGAAACGTGTAAATTTCACAATAAATAAAATGAGTTGGATGTCTGATGACATGACAGGTGTGCTTGAATGAGAATCAAGTTGCGTTATCTGCCTCACGGAGCAACATACGATGATATACGAAAAGAAGCCATAGTCGTATCAGCTATCATCGTTAACTATCTTATTTATCTCACTTCTTCTTACAGACACTATTTTGGCTAGCGCATCGGCATATACAGCAATTTAAATTAAAACCACGTCTTGTCGGATTAATGGATACGTCCTAGTGGTGTACTGCGGATTTGTAACCACCACGGAATTCACCAAAAGCTAGGAAAAACAACGTTTCTGCATCTTGCTAAGAGCGAAATTTGATGAACCAGACACGGAGACAGCTCCTGTAAGGGACAGAAAACCGGGTGTATTATCTTCAGTAAATATTTGGTAAAGTTAACGCGCCAACTCACACACGAGCGTATTGTTTACAAGGAGGTTAAAAGCGCTGGAAAAGTCGGCTTCACTGCATTGTTTAACGTGGTGACACATAATTTGTTTCACGTATATGAGCTACTCTTCAAGAATTTCTGACGAAGACCAGATTCTGACTGAAACGTCTAAAGAAACAAACCACGTTGTGACTTCTTTCTTCTGCAAACTCTGCGGCCAGCCAATCCATCACCATGCTTGCATATATATATATATATATATATATATATATATATATATATATATATATATATATATATATATATATATATATATATATATATATATTTCTTGATGAACGGAGGTCCCCTCCCAAAACTGTTGGGAAATAAATATATTTATCCTTGTTGAGAACGCTCCCGTTGTGCCATATCCCATACCTTCACGAAGACTGACTGGCCCATTGAATTATTACTCCCACTATATATATATATATATATATATATATATATATATATATATATATATATATATATATATATATATATATATATATGTGTGTGTGTGTGTGTGTGTGTGTGTGTGTGTGTGTGAAAAAGAGAGACACACATCTACTTATATACTTGGCTGAACAGACGTGGGAACTTGTATGGGATGGGGACGATATGGAATGCTGCAATGACACACGGTCACACGGACCTTTATCCTACATCGAATGGAACATGTGACTGCTTGACATCTGCGGCCCCACAGCGTATACAGGTAACGACAAGCCTTTGGTGCATTGCTGCTCGTTAAATTACAGGTGCTTTTCAAAAGCACGGAGAACTGAAGTAAGGGAAGTGAAGACGCTCCAAGGTTTTGTGGGAATGGTAAGCATTCCACAAATAATTATGCCGAAGAGCAGGACGATGAAAACGGCATTTTGTAAATAAAGGAGGCGTGCAGGGACAGTCTTGCACATTTGTTGGACACACTATGCGTGGTATGAGGAAAATGAAGGAGTAATTACAGAGGCAGAATGGAGAGAAGGGGAATGAAATTCATTATGGCGATAGCGTCGATGATTCAGAAATAAAGTATGCTAAGGATGATTATTAGAAGGGAAGAAAGGTTGAAGCGCTTCGCGCGAACGTACTCGCATGGAGAGTGCGTCGCGTGCCCGCTACGCTCTATTTGTTGAGGCATTTGCCTGCTTTTATGCGATTGCAAATCGAGGGACAACTCAGTCGTGCATCGGGCAGGTCGCGACAATGTTTGGAACGATGCACTCACAAGGCGCTAATAATATTATAATGAGTGACGTTTCCATCGCGAGAGTGACACTAAACGATAAAACACACTAGAAAAGTCACGAATCCTACACCGTGGTCATGTTTTGCTAAAGGCTCGCGTCGCACAAATGCTGGCGTCCGCCCACATGACCACGGAGGCACCAAGAATATATGGAAGGGAAATGACAAGCGGGAAAGGGTTCGGGGAAAAAAAAAAGAAAGCGCACAAACGAGAAAATGGAGAGAATCTCATTATATCTACACGAGCATAAACCCAAATTACCGGGCGAGCGGCCCGCGTTGCGCGGTGGTAGGCACGCAGGCACGGGAAAACGAGACGACCGTACAACAAGCGACTCGCGCGTTCGCCAAATTAACCGAGAGGCAGCGCACGCGCTATAGCAGCAGCAAGGGCGACCAGCGCCGAGTGCGCCGCGGTCCCAGCTGAGTCACGTCATCAGTACACACACGTCGAGTATAGGCAGTGGCGGCGTGCATAGCGCTCGCTCACGCGTATTATGCATCGAGCTTATAACAGAAGCGGTCGCCGCACGACAGCACTCGCTTTCCAGCTGAATCAGCAACAAAAAAAGCTAAAGCAAAGCCAATCTACATTCGCATGACTCGGTGGCTCCATCTCACCGAGAGTCACCCACTGGGCGCCGGCAATTACAAACCCGCGCCCGGCCCCACGCCGCGCGTGCACGGACGGCGCCGTGTGTACGCTAACCCTCTAAGTTTAGCCCGTACTCCCGCATCACCGACCGACGAATGAACGAACGACGGGCGATATAAGTGGAAGGGTCTGTAATAATGCGTGTGCCACGAACGGGAGGCGGTTAATTTTTCAGGCGAGTTGGGCAGTCGAGCCATTCAACCGTAGCGGCAGGGTATGTATACCTCGATGTGCATGCCAATTAAAGCAATAAAAAAAGAGACGTGGTGGGCCGGTGAGTGACACGCGATGTCTATCCCGGCCTCCCACAGCGGTACGTACAGGAAATGCAATCAACGTCTATAGTGGGTGAGTACAACGGCGCTACTTGTCAGTAGGCTCCGCAGATGACCCTGTTTCATGCGACATAAACCATTCAGCCGGTTAACGCCTGAAACCGTTCTGCAAAAAAAAAGGTATCGTAGCTTCAAGCAACCATGACGCAAGTTGCACACCTGGTACGACGGGTATCAAGCAAAAGGCACGGTTTGAAAGAACACGACACCATCAAATTGATCCAAGCACTCATCATTAGCAGAATTACTTATGAAACCCCTTACCTGGTTCTCAAGAATTCTGAAATTCAAAAACTGAATACCCTTATACGAAAGGCCCTCTAAACTGCCATAGCCATCTCTGAAGGTACTTCCACGCAGCGACTACTACGCTAAGGCCTCCACAACACCTGGGAGGAGCTCGTCGAAGCACACAAAGTGACTCAGCTCGAACGGCTTAGACTAACTGAAAATGGGCGAGTGACACTTCGAAGATTGGGTTATTCGGAAGCAATGCGACAATGTGATGAGAAAAGGAATATTCCAGCAACAATTCGACAGAATATCTATGTTGCCAGCATCCCACGAAATATGCATCCCACCTATCATCTCTAAATAAGACAAGCCAGAATAAAGAAGCTCCGAGAAGATTATTGTCGCAATCCGCACACAAAATACATTGATGCAGCCAAATAAATCCCAGCACATGCTGTCAGCGTAGTCGGCAGTGATGGCAAAGAAAGAGCGGCAGCTAGCATCTTAACTACAGAAACCGACACGGCAGAAGAAAGAGCGCTAGCGCTAGCAGTCACAACCTGCACTGACACGGCAGTAATACTAAGTGATTCGCAAGCAGCTTGTCGAAATTATCAGGAAGGAAGAATTTCCAAGCAGGCCTTGGCAATTCTCGCCACTGTAGGGAAGACGATCTACCCGACACGTACATCGTTTGGACTTCAGGTCACGAGTCCCTGATGAGAAATGAGGCAGCCAATGCTTTCGCCCGAGCTCATGTTCACAGGGCTATCCGACAGTACGCGTTAAGGAGAAAAAAAAACATGTACCTAAAAAGTACAACGACATACTGCAACACTATAGGCTGAAGAGAAGAATTTATCTGTCAGCTCACCCCAGCCTGACTCGGGAAGAGGCAGTAATCCTCGGTAAGCTGCAAACTGACACCTACGTTCACGGTACGCTGCTTCACCGCATATCACCAATCGAATACTTCTACAACTGCAATCACTGTGGTGTCCCAGAAACTCTATTAAATATGGTATGGGGATGAAGGCAAAACCCTGGAGCCAATACACTAACCGAAGAGCAGTGGGAGGCCCAGTTATCAGACCTGGGCCTGACGAATCAGTGCGGCATGGTTCAAAGGGTGCGGGATATGGCGAAGGCCCGTGGCTACCTGGACTAAGGAGGCCGCCCACCTTGGGCGCACAATGCGTTTGCTCAAACAAAAGTTTATTCTCTCTCTCTTGCACTATCCAACCACGATCATATACAGCGTTTATGTCATGGGGTATGTGAAACCATTCAGAGAACGATCAGGAAATATGCACTGACGTAGTTGCGGCCGCCATTTTGTTGTACAGGTAGCACAGCGCCGTGCCTTCTAATATATATCCGCTTTTCTGCAGAACAGGGAAGCAGTGAATTCTACAACATAATGGCGCATGTCGACGTCTCGTGAATGGCACATCATTCCGAAATTCACGCATGTCACGGTTTCTGGCCAGTTGCATCGCGCACGATTCTTACCCAGCAATCTTGGGGCGTCCATATGCGGTCAGACATCCGCTCTTTAATTACGCTTCCGCGTTTAAGCCACGCACCTAATAAGTGCGCGTGCCAACGTACCTATACTAACGGACACCCAAGGAAAACATGAAAACACCGTGTAAAAAAGCAAGCAATGCTGTGAAGAAAAAATAAAGACTGTGTATGTAGTTGAGGGCGAGAGAGAGTGCACAGTATTCATTGTTGAGCGAGAGAGAAATGCGTGGTTGACCTCCTTCCATAAAGCCGTCAAGACGAACACGGGCACCGGTCACTTAAAAAGCACTCACCGGGACCCGGCGGCGCAGTACAGACCCCACCACATGCAGCAGAAGCACTATGAAGAAAGCGTGGGGGGGGGGGGGGGCTAGTGATGGAGATTCCTATTGTGGGCAGCCACGTGGGCCCAAAGCCTTCGTGCTGCGGGGAGCCTCCTTCATTGTCGATATGAGCGGTACGTACAATGCTGTACAGACGCAGCCTGTATAGTCACGAGCGGGGCACGGCTATAAGCAAGCCCGGTCAACGAAGCTCACGTACATCACGAGAAAGCCGTTACTGGGCCTATATAGCATATGGCTATATAGGCACACCATCGCGCAAGATGCGTGCTCACTGCGGGTGTCTCGAAATGAGCAGGAAAAATCCGGGACGAAATTTTGACAGTGCCCGATAAACCAACGGCCACGTCGGAGGTACTGAGACGGAGCAAGCTGGCTTCGCCATACAGGACGAGCCGACTAGGCGTGCAGAAGATGAGCGGTGCACGAGGAGGAGCAGGCCGCTGCATGCAGCGCGCCGACCGAATGGGATATTGGCCACCTGTCCCGGCCAGCATAGGAGCGCGTGAGTTGTGGTTGGCAGGAAGGAAATGAGATTTATACGCTCGCCCTGCCGGGGCGTCGGTGGCTCGGCGTCGTCACCGTGTGTGCGGCGAGTCAGCGTTTCGTGATCTGCCTCGAGCAGGCATGCTGCGTCGTCGCCCCGGCTCGGCGGCCGCCGTTCTCTATTCCTGCGCCGACGCTTCTTGCTCGCACGTCGTGCTGTGCGTTGCCCTGCCCCCCTCCAGCGTGTTTCTCATTGGGCGTGTCGTGATAACAGTCCGCATGACGGCGCCGGTAATGTGGCCCCTATTAGGAGTAGGTAATATAACCGGGCGTCAGTGTATTGCGTGAGTCCAGCTGGCCGAACCCCGCTGTGTTCGTGCGAAGCCCGTAGAGGCGGGTATCAGTAGCAGTCGCCGGGGGCCAATATGTGGTGGAAGGTCCAGCGAGACAGACGTGCGCGAGTAATACCGTGTACAGGAATGGAAGGCGACCCGTCGACAGCAGTTGCTCCTAGGTTTATGCGTTTCTGAGCGCGCCTACCCGCTCTGCGCGAGGCACTGGGCATCGGATAGCGGGGAGGAAACGGGTGCTCGAATATGCTGCCGGTAAACTGTAACGGACCGTGCGATGCCTTCGTAACGAAGGAAGCGCAGTTGTCCTTGAGGACTCGCAGAGTGGCTCATAGCTGCGTGGCGGTTGCAGCGGTACCCGATAGCCCGTCGTTCCCGGATTAATTCAGTTCACAACTTGAGAAGCCTCGATGACCAATCTTGGTTTCTCTTGCTAACGGACTCTCAATCTAGAAATTGTAGCGTGGAATACAAATAGGGGCTCTTGACATGCTGCAATTTATCAGAAGTAGGTCACATTTTTCTCTTTTTTTAATTGACGGTCATCCCCAGGCTGCAGAAAAATTGGTACACATTGGTATCCAATATCTATACCCAGAATATTTGTTCGAATTCTATCAATAATGCACGGAGTAAGTAGCATACGTTGGTTATCTCAGGATGCTTGTATCAACACACGCCTCTGTACAGCTGAGACTTAGAATGCTGCTCTCAAAAATCTCGAAAATCAACAAAATCTTGCATGCGAAGTTGTCGATATCAAAGGAGAACAAGTTTTTTCATGAGCTATCAATGTTTAGATGATAATCAGCTATCGTTTTTAAAAATCGTTGCCATTACAATATTTGATACTTTGGTGCTTACACTAGTGGCCGGAATATATGTGAATGGTTCTTAGGCCTATTATGCGTGCTTACGAAACTCCCATGACGACCTTACATACTATTAAAAAAGCTGGGTCTTTCTTCCAAGCATTCTTCTCACGAGGTCTAAATCAGGCAACGTGAGTGTTCCATAACTGACCTGCGAGTTTGCGACGGGAGCTTCCTTTGCCTTAGTCCTGCGTTGCTAGTCTCTGCTATTAAACATGCCGTGTACAAAGCGACCATTGTCGAAGCGGCTTCTCGGAATCCACTGTCACTGGGGTACATTCAACATCTTCTTACAACACCTAACAAGCAGCAGCACTTAATTCGGCATTAATTCCTACTTGCATTGATAGCAACCACATAGAGCTCTTCCTGTAGCATTCAGGGGGTTATATTTAATGCTAATCTTCGTGATTAGATACGGATTATTCGCATGACCTTGTCTTCGAAGCTTTTCGATCGCTTTCCTGGCACTGAGAATGTTCTACATTTCAACTCCAAGCCGTGACACTAAGTCTCCTCCCTTTCCACAGTTGATAAAGCGCTATTTCGAAATGCCATAAACTTTAAAAGGGGGCCGACCCTGTCTAGCTGCCGGTGAGAGGATAGAAACCGGATGGACGTGCTATACATGGCACGGACCAAGCAACACGCACGCAAGGACAGCAATCTGGAAACGTTGCGTGTGGTACATTGGCAATGTATACGATGAACGCATGATAAACGTGACAGAGAAGCTTGCTTGCTGGGTAACTGCTTTTCGGTATCGTGAGCAACCGCTCGGCACACTACACAGAAAAGGAGTCAGATGCATCGGCGATGCGGCGTCGATAAAGCGTCACCCAACAGCGGCTGCTGGTCTGTCGTTTTTGTATGCTAGGGCAACACTTCAATATGAGTAGACGAGATGCGGACGGGGTGGGGTGGGGGATCTTGCTTGGGTTCCCACAGGCATTGCTCTAGAATACGACCCCCCGGTGGCCAACGTTAGGCCCACTCTTGCCGCCTCCTTCTTTAAACTCTCCGTGCCTTCGTATTTCTTTCAAACTGGCATTTGCAACGAATTAAAAAAATACAGAGAGTCTATGGGCAACTGCTTCAGTCGTACAGCTTTACGAAAGTAAAACTCGAGTCGAGTGTTTCATTTATCAAGAGAGCGCGGCCGTTGCGCACGCTAATCCATAAGCGCCACATCTATTCTGCAACACGCAGCTCGGAGAGCATCGCGCATCGTTCGCCGTACACGAGTACAAGACTTCCCGTCGACTTCGAGACAGCGCCGGTTGTCCCGTTCGTCCAGAGATGGCCTTTGCCTCGTCGAATTCCGCCTGCCTGCAGGACGTCCTGCGGAAAGCCCGAACACGAAAGTGCAGAAGAAGAGGAGCGGGAGGAAAACCGCGCCACCCGCAGCGCGCGTGTGGCTCCAGAGTCGTGAGTGTCGCGTGCATTAGCATCTCGCTTTCGGAGCCGCATAACGACGCGGACGAGAAAGACATTTGCGCACGCTGGGAAGATGAAGAAGGACGCATGAAGGGGAAAAAAATCAAGTGTGGCGTTACGTAGTAGATGGTGAGTGGGGTGTATATATATTCAAGCGTGTCCAGCGGCGATGGCCTTTCTCGCGTAGCTACTCCCGCCGCGGGGTGGCAGAAAGAGACGTCGTAGCCGGGAAAACAAAAAAAAAAGAAAAGAAAAGAAAGAAACAGAGAGGACGGAATCTGGAGACCCACCGCGCGAGGCTATGATTTGTTGGGGCCGCGTAGACTCGCGTGTGAAGCGAAGTTGCTGCAAATTATGTCCTGTTGTGGCGTCGGCTGTTTCGGGGGTGACGATGCCGCGTGCCTGTGGCGGAATGGCTTCGCATGTAGAGTGGAATGGCAGTTGTTGCGGTTGACCGAGCTCTTGAGAATGTATAGCACGAACGTGTTTTGGAGTCGCCCTACGGAAGAAGACACGTCGCTGGAGGCCAAGCAACGAAATTGTGAAGACCACACGGAATGAAAATTTCTTCTTGTAGCTACCGCCTGATTTGTGACTTCTCTGAGGCGATTCAGGAGGGTGGTAGACATGTTTTCTTACGAGCCAGAGATTGCAACGCCTGAGGCGAGAACGTGTGCCAAAACAAGGAGAGAGAAAGAGAGAGAAATAAAGATGGAGAGGCAGGTGGGTGCGAAACACTGAAACACTGAGCCAGATAGGCTACACACTTTTATTTTTGGTGTTTGGTGAGGGGAAGAAAAATGAAAAAAAAACACAGGGATCTGCAAAAAATAATTACAACACGTTTCAATATTAAACTTAATGATAAGTAAAAAAACATTTGACAAGCGTTCCTAAACTACCAAAGCCTTTACGATGTCACTCTTTTTTAATCAACTAGGTGATAGTCAGAAACTTTAAGAAAACTGATTTTTCAGATAATGTATTATCTTAATGTGTGAGTTACAGCGAGAAAAAATGACAACGCCACGAAATACGTTCTTCATGACTCAGTGTTAAATAAAGCATAATAAAAACAGCAGAAAAGGCGTGATGTGACATTTACAAACGCTTCGTTCAGCGACTTCGACAGATTAATAGCATTACTTGCATTGGCCCATGTGTACGCGCGCTACCTTCTCGAGGTAACCGCTGACCTGGGAGAAGAAAATTTAACCTGCTTCGCTCGGCGGGCACTGATGAAATAGTGCGGCTAATGGCGTGCAGTGGAGTTGAATAAAGTGGTCTGAATGAAATAGGTTTAATGAAATGGGTCGAATGAAGTGGCATGAGATGGGTGAACGAACTGGGAAGAGTGAGTAGTATAGCGGGCATAGTGATAAGTTATGAGAGTTGTGCGTAGTGGGGCTGGTGGGAAAAGTGGAATATATTCGTAATTAAATTTACTCTCTTTCTATGGGTAAATCCTGCTACTATCCACAATCTACGACGGTCCCCGGACGGTAAAGCCTTGACCAAAGTCTTGTTCACGCCTCGGCTTCACTGTTGGGAAAAGAAAAAAAAGCTGTGCACCCATTGGTTTCTATAGCTTGAAGGTACTTAGAAAAAAATTGGGGCAGGTTCATGTGAAAAAAAGCTACCCCATTGTTGAAAAAAATTCAATCCTAGTGCTGCGTGGGCTTTCTGAATTAAAGGGTCAATGAAAGTTTTTCTCTTTCTACTAATCTATATTCTCTTGGCTCGCTTACGCCGTTCTGATTTGCGAACAACTGTACAGTGTCCGCATGATTCACTACATGTGTCGCCCAAAAAGCTATCACTTCTGATTGCGAGAGTGAGTTAATTGAAGCAGTCATGTATATGCAAACATGATATTTGCACGTACGCATTTATTACGTCAAAGCTACGACATGGTACAGGACGCGGAGGTAGAGCTTTCACATCAAGTCAAGCTGGCTGCTACGGCCAGTGGAGCCGTAGACAAGGGACCCCACCCTTTAATAATCTTTGCTTCTGGACCCTTGCAATATACTTGAATAAAGCTCGATATATATAAAAACGTGACAGCATCAAACACGCCAGACGCCTTCTGTGTATTATTACTACAGTAAAGAGCCAATGCTCAGCAGATACGTCTGCATATTTCTGTATGCAGCGTCGCGAATGCCAGTCAGAAAGAATCAATGTGAGAATCAATGCCAGTTGTCAATGTAAGAATTCATATATTATATGGCTCGTCCAAATAACAACTCTCGTTAGACAGAGTACTCGTATACTGAATGCTTGCGACACGCTCAGCAGACAAGGAGGGATTCGCAGCCCCACGCGGTCGGAATTCCGATGAGATGACGGTGCACAGCATGTCGGAGATCGACATAAAACGGCACCACCATGACCATTGACAGAGTAAAACATGGAAACCACGCTATAGAGGAACAGGCTGAAGCGATAGCGTTGTACGTGACATGTTGCTGAACTCAGTGCGATAACATCTCTGTAAAAAAGCTCACACGGACCGAGTATTGGGACGATGGCAGACTTGGGACAAGACAGGATGGGCATTAAAGATTTCAAATTGTACTGCGACGAGAAGAGCGAGTTGTTACTTGGCTGTCTCCAAAAAAACTTTTTGAGTGAATAAAACAAAGTACAAAAGAAAAAAAAACACAAATGACACGTCTTGCAGAGAGTGAACGTTTTTGAAGGGAAACAAAGCTTGCATATTTTGAATGTACTTATTCGCGGAAGAAAAAAAATGATGCGCACAAAAGAGGGACTTCAGTGACATAAACGAACTCTAAAGACAAGTTAGCGTATTCATAACGTGTCCTTAATATATCCAATACTTATATAAAAATGCGAAATGTTACAGCACTGTAGACTTTTGCTTCAGTTTACCGCAAGTTTTGTGACCCCAGAGATCTAGAGGTGAATTCAAAATGCATTCGTGTAATGAGAATTCTTTGATGACGGCCTGTCGCTTTGGAAAATCTCAGGCCCACCATAAACATTGACTGATATTCATTTACATGGGTAGTTTCAGCGTGGAAACGTTCTATGCTTCATATCGCCTTTTTGTGCACGTGCATGTCCCGCATTTCGGTTGGCATTATCACGAGGTACATATCTGCATGCCTAGATTTCTTTAAGGGCATGGTGCTTCTGCATACAGAATTAATGTCACCTGTCTGTCTCAAACCTTTCATGCCCTCCCACATTTTCTAGAACCATTGATTGCACAAAGCATTGCAAGAATTGCATTTATGCTGACTGAATCGCTATAGGAACAGTAGGCGCACCGTGGGGGGTACATTAAGCTTGAAGCATGACTTATTATACAGATGCATTTAGGACACCAGTAGTGACTGATTCAAGAAAGCAAGTGAGATGAATACGCAATAAGGCTCGTGCACTAAGACTAGAAAGGGCATTAGAGGATGGCAGAGCGAAGAGCTCACTTATGTATTCAGTCGTGAGCAACGAGTGCTCGTTTCGCGAATGGTAAACGAAACTAATGCTATGCTTGAATTCAGAGGCCACATAGACAGCTGGGCAAGTTAGCACACCTTTGAAGAAGGTGAACAGGCGAAAAAACAAAGAGAGTAGTGAAAAAAGAAGATAGCTAGTGTTGCTGTAGGCGATGACACACAACAGAGCCTGATCTATAAGAAAAATGTCACTGTTTTCACGCATTTGCCTAAATGAACTGCAACAAAAAAATTGCCCGCAGCTTCCCTCGGGGGAACACTGAGGAGGATGCGGAGCATATAATTGGTTAACGGGGTGTTAAAGTGCGACTTACTTGGGTCGATGGCTAAATTGGTTAACGTGGTTGTGAAATGGGGTGTTAAATTGCGACTTACTTGGGTCGATGGCTAAATTGGTTAACGTGGTTGTAGGAGGGGGTGTTAAATGAGTGAACACGTACACACGTATGCGAAAGGGCGGCGCTGGTCGAAGGGAGGTCGATCATTGTGTTTGTGGATTCGTTGGAATTCATTTCACCGCGACCTTGGACGTCGACGCGCCGTACAAACCAACCGACGAGCGGCAACTGAGCGAGCGAGCGCCGACCTTGAGTATATATACAGCACGACGGCGCATGCACTGTCAGCTGTTGAATGTTCTCGAAGCGCGACGCCACATGCGCGTCCACTGGAGAATCAGGAGAATTGTAGATGTCGAACGCGGTGTGTAGAGGAGGAAGGGTGCACAGATGGTGGAGGAGTGAAGCGTGCGCGGTGTGTAGAGGAGGAAGGGATGCACAGATGGTGGAAGAAGGAGGAGGAAGCTTGCGGACGGCGCCGCACTACAAGCCTCGAGTATTAGATGCTCCGCATCTAAAAAAAACAATTTTCTTTCTCACCTCAGTCGATTGTGTGGTTCGTATTGTCAACTCGTCTTGACACCAGTGATCGATTTTAGCATTCTATGAGTTTTCGAGGGTTTCGTCTTAATGAGATGCCCACACTTTGGCAAGCTCGTCCATTTTCGAAGAAAGCAACCGTCGCGGTTGACAAGGGACAATCTCAGAACATCACACAGCATTAATTATAGTAATTGTTGTGGTTTAAATTTCAAAAAACGCAATATGATTAAGAACTGTGACGCCTCAGTGGAGCCCACCATAAATTTTTGACATCCTGGGCTTCCTTAACGTGAACCTAAATCTAAGTGCATTTAAGCATGAAATCTTCATTAACGACAGACAAAATAGAACTGGCAGAGCTTTTGAAGTTTATTAATAAGCTTAAGATATTCGATGTAAGGCCGAGAATTGAACATGCTCTAAGCAACGGAGGAAACATCAAAGCGGAGAAGAAGAAGCTTGGGATAGGTAAAGATCAGAGATAGAGAGAGAAAGAGAGAGAGAGAGAAATAAAAAGGAAGAGACAGGGAGGTTAACCTAGAAGAACTGGTTTGCTACCCTGTACAGGGGTGGTGAAAAGGGTCGGAAAGAGGATAGAGATATAGATATAAAACAAATTAGAAAAAAATCACATGCGCACACATTCAGGGAGTTCCGATCACAGTCGTGTGGACAGGCCTGTTGAACGCAAGAAGAGCAGGAGCGCCTTCACAGCCTTCTTTTGCGACATAAAGCCCTGTCGGTATAGCGCAGGATTCTTTCTTCCGAAATAGTCTGGTTGTCCAGTTCATCTAGTGCATTGCAGAGTGACTGTCTCTGCTAGCAGTATTATGGGCATTCGCACAGAATGTGCCAAGTTGTTTCGTCACTGCCGCAATGGTCGCATGCAGCAGTGTCAGCCATTTTTATACGGAACGCGTACGCATTGGTAAATGCGACGCCCAACCATAATCTGCACAGCATAGTAGCGTCTTGTCGGCGTGATTCCGGAGGCATTCAAAGACTGAGAGTTGAGTCAAAGGTACACAATCGTGCATGGATGAAATGCGACTCGTTCCATTGTGACGTGGGGCGCTTGCGAGCAAGCATGCGGAATTTCCGTGCAGCGTCAGTTCTGGAGAGCGGAATTGATATTTGATCGCTTTCAGTATGTGCAGAACGGGCAGCTCGGTCGGCCCGTTCACTGATGATGTTCTTTTTCAATGAAATGGCGAGTCTTCTCTGCAATGTCGAATACCACCTGTTCGTACGGGCCATGGCGTAAAGGTGATATAAGGGATTGCAGTGCCACCTTTGAGTTACTGAAAATTGTCCACTTTTGTAGAAGTTGATTGCTGATGAATTGCAATGTGGCACGAAGAGCTGTGAGCTCTGCTCCCATTGATGTCGTAAGGTCGGAGGTCTTGAATTTTCTTGTGTGTTTCATTGGTATAACAAATGATGCCGTTGAACTCTTCTGTAAAACAAAGCCGTCGGTGTATACGTGTATACAGCTGTCACACAGGTCCCATTAATGAGGGAGGCGATCGCCGGGCTAATTCCAAGAGCCGAAGTATCGGCCCCCCGAACCGCACCACGAAAGCGTGGACAATTTAGAAGTGGTCCTTATTGGCGCGCCAGCAGACGCCGGCTGTGGCCCAAAGAACAAGTCAGAGCCGAGAGTTGATAAACAAACAAAATTATATTCTCAATAATGGCAGATTGAAAACAATACACGAGTATGCGCACTCCACAATAGTTGAGTACAATATGTCACCAATCAACCAACGTACTACACAGTACAATCAGCCACACTCAAAACAACGGACACAGACAACAATACACACTACAATGCAGTCGCATGCATTGAACAACCAAGACACTTAAAGACTAAAGAGATAGAAAACCTATTCAGTCCAAAGTCCTTGGAACAAAAGTCTGAATGATACTCGTGCGAGAATCACTCACTCAAAGTCCAGCGTTGTTGTCGTTCCGCTGCCCCTGAGGTTTCTCTTCCAGGACACCTCGCCGAAGTTTCTCTTCCAGGAAACCTCGCGTCTTCAATTGGCCTCTCTCCAAGCTTCAAACTTTTTCGCCGGAAACACGTCGGCTTCACACACGCAGCTGTTGCCACGCGTCTTCGCTCGATAGCGGTAAGCTCACGCTCTTGCCTGTAGCTCGAGCCTTCACCCCTCAGGTGGAAATCCTCTTCTTCTCCTGTTTTGTCGCTACGGACAAAACCTTCGCCGACTAAACGGCGGAATCCCTACGCGCTCTGGCGCTAACTTCCGTCTTCTCCTGATCTCTCGTCTCGGCTGCTCGGTTAAATACCTTCCGCGCGACATTCCAGAAAGTTCTCGTCATTTCGTCGGCGCGATACGCAGCGAAGGCTGGGGAGAGGCGCGAGACTGTACGGGGGCCGTCCCGACAGATGACTCAACCCGGCATACACGCCCCTGAGCACTCGTTCTGTGACAACAGCCTTGATACGTCTCGTATAACAAGAGCAGAACAAGCTACCTAAGAGTAGGTGACGACATATCTGCCTTTTTCTGGATGATAGGTATAGTTAGCCTGATGTTAGCCTGAGTCAGGCATGAAGGAAGAGTCTAAGGCTTGGCGGCGGGTGTGAAGCATGTTGGCAAAGAACCGCGATATGTGGTTACGGTTTGGCAAAATGACGAACGTGGTCGATCTGCTGGTAAAGATGCTAGGTGGCGGCAGGGTGTCTGAGCAATATGCCTTATATGTGTCCTGAGTGCCTCAACGTCGATATGTGTCGGGATGAGGTGGTAACCGGCGATCTCTATAGTAGCCATTGTCGACGCACTACGAGGCAAGCCGAGGCAAATCCGGAGTGCCTGGGACTGAACACTCTGTAACGTTCGTAGGCTTGTTTCGCTTGCATTGGTCAATGCTGGTAAGCTGTACCGCAGAAAACCTAGAAAAAGTACCCTGTACAGCTGTAGCATTGCACAGAGCGCTATGCATTGACTTTGCATAGCGCTCTGTCCTCTTGTGTCGGTCTGCTCAGCCGTTTCTTCTTCCCCATAATGCGATATACCAGTTCAAGTACGACGAACCAACTCGCCCAATCTTCAACACTCGTGTAGCTCTAATTGGCTGCCGCAGTGAAGGGCGGGCTAAAATAGGACCACATCCCACTTACATTGTGTTTGGCACTAGATATTGACGTGCACAATTGTGACTGGGCAGTCTGTGCTGAAATCTGCGGTGCTGATAGATCGGTGATGCTCCGTACCATGTACGTAGATCTAGCTTGGGCTGCAATCAGGACGCTGGTAGACCAGTGAGGCTAGAGGCAAATACGATTCAGAACAATCTGGGCTCTAACTAAGTTATCTATTCAACCTCCACTGCTGCCTGTGTTTCAGTTCGTCATCGCTGCCGATCATCGTTTAAGATCTACGTTATCGACGAAGAACCATCGAGAACTGCACTCATGGAATACAACCAACCCTTATACAAAGACTTCACAGATTACAAGGAGTCGTTTCACTCAGTCTACACCATAGGTACTACGAAATCGGAGCATAGACGATCATACTGGAATAATTCTACAGAGGATCCACAGCCACCATAATTCTCAGTAAGGAAAGCGACAGAATTCCAATAAATAAGTGTTTAAGGCAGGGAGACACGATCTCTTCAATGCTATTCATCGCGTGTTTACAGGAGGTTTTCAGGGCGCAGACTGGGAAGTGCTTGGGAAATTGGTAATAAAGAGTATCTTACTAACCTGCGATTCACTCATGGCATTGCCTTGACGAGTAACTCAGGGGACGAAATACTGCTCATGATTTCTGAAGTGGACATGAAAAGAAGAAGAGAGGACCTAAAAATTTATATGCACAAAACTAAAGTAACGTGCAACAGTCTCGACAGAACAAAGGACTTTGCGATAGGTGGCGATATGCTGGAAGTTGGAAAGAAATATGTCTACTTGAGACAGGTAGAAACCGCGGAGCCGAACCATGAGATTGAAACAACTGGACGATGATGATGATGGTGATCGAAACTTTGTTACTCCCAAAAGAGGAGACCGGCCGAGAGGTCGGTTACGCTGCTTAGATGAGGTCAGCGGGGAATCCTGGGGCACCGCGGCCTCCAATGCGCGTGAGATTACCCGGCGTTGCTGTGCCGAGTCAGTGATATGAAAGGGACTCCTATGTATCTTCTGTGTCAGGAGCGTCAGCGTACTGTGGGCACGTCCATGCAATGTGTATGAGGGTGGCCAATTGTGAGCAGTATTTACAGTGTGGTGTCACGAGGTGTTGGTATACCTTGCTACAAAGCCAGGGGTTGGGGAAGACACCTGTCTGAAGCTTGCACCACAGGACGGCATCACGTCGAGGGAGGTCTTTATGAGCTGGAGGATAGTGGAGATGGCCTAGTCTGTAGTGCTGTAGAATGTCTGTTAAGTGACCAAAGGAGTTAGTACTTCGCAGGCCTGGGAGGGCGAAGAATGAGAAGTGTAAGGCGTAAGGAACTCCGCCCGGCAGTTGAGATCTCGGGCGAGAGTGTGGCTGTCGCCCTGGCCCCACACCGTGGGTGTAGCACGGCATGTACTGTAATTCACTACACCGATATAATAGTTGCCGAAGAGGTTGCAATTGCTTTGGCAATGACCGATCCAATAACCAAGGTGATAGTAAGTGATTCCCAACTCGCCATCCAAAATTTTTACGCAGGCCGTATCTCTACACGAGCATACTCAATCATAAAGCATCAAAACTGAAAGAATACGGGTGTGGTGCATCACATTGGGCAAGCATTCTCTAATCATGAATGGTAATCTGCAATTAACTTTCATGAGGAAGGTATATAACAGCGGCATCTTCCAAGTACTTGCTTTCGAAGCAGAAATACGGTGAATTAAAAAGAGGGTTCAGCTTAAGTTGAGGACGACGCAGTGAGCCATGGAAAGGAAAATAATAGGTGCAACTTTAAGAGACAAGAAGAGAGCAGAGTGGGTCCGAGAACAAACCGGGGTTAAGGATATCATAGTGGAAATCAAGATGCATAAATGGACATGGGCCGGGCACGTAGCACGTAGACAGAATAACCGCTGGTCTTTAAAAGCAACTGAATCTACTCCCAGAGAAGGCAAGTGGGTGAGGGGGAGACATAAAGTTAGGTGGGCAGATGAGATTAGAAATTTTGCGGGCATAAAGTGGCAGCATCAAGCATAGAAGCGAGTTTACTGGCAAAACAGGGGAAATAACCCTGTACTGCAGTTGGCGTAGTCAGGATGATGACGACGATGATGTTGATTATGATGATGATGATGATGATGATGATGATTATTATTATGATGCCGAAGTACATGGGCCTCAAACATTTGCTGTGGCCGGAATTCGATTCCGTGACCTTCAGGTGAGCATACGGGAGCCATAACCACTACAAAACCATGGCGGGTCTCGCCACACCTAGACACGATAACCAGGCCTTTCAATTAAGACTTAGCTAGCCATTCCCAAGGGGTTGTCATCGTTTTCCGAAATCGGAGCACTGCCTCTCCGCGGGGCCTGCGAGTATATACCTCCTCGAGGCGACCAAACTCAATCGTGCGACAGCCGCTTAGCGGCTGCACAGTGCTCCCTTCAGCTGGCGTCCGGCCGTGAAGCCGGCGGGAACGCGGCCACAAGCGAAAGGCAATTCAGGAAGCAGCCCGACGATGTAGTCGCTGCCGGGAGCGCCATAAACGTGAGACAAGGACATCGGCGTAGCGTTGCGCTGTATAGCTCCGCTCTCCCCTCCCCGTCATAAACACAACTCCTTGATATCCGACGCACACTTTGGACGGCCCGTCGTCTCGAGCTTTCTCATGTAGCCAGCTCTTTATTACTGTATACTTTCTTCGATTTCTCCGTGCCGGTCGTCTATTAAAATGCGAGAGGTCCGCGAATCGTTCGACCGACTGTCACGACCGTCGTCTCCCAAGAAGTGCTCGACGCGCCACGCTCGGAGTTGAGCTATCTTCGTCCCTCAGTATAATTTTTCTTCGTCTCGCCATATCTCTTGTAGTACTCGTTTCCCGGTGCAATTTTATTCAGCGATTGGGTGGATGATACAGTAAACGCTAGCAGTAATGTGAAAGACCATGTCATGCCAGAATCACACCGATATAATCTGGGGGATACGGCTGTATTCTGCACGAAGTTCCTATACAATTTAGCTAAGTGCAATCGCTCACTTCTATTCTTTTCTTTTTTTCTTTGCGTCGCGTTCGTAGCTGAAGTATTGTCGAAGCAGATTTTTTCTAAGGTTGGAATAAGTGATCCGTTTACGGCCTTGTATATACCACGTACATTCAGACCCTAATACGTATATTGCCTTGCTTATTTTTCTCTTAAATCCTATTTTGTTGCTTAACGGTGAATGATTGGCAGTCATTTGGTGCTAGTAGTAGCATGAGGGTGTGCCGCTTACGAAAACACTTAAGATAGCTACTACAGCTTACTTGCGCTGCATACGCACGATATGGTAAAAAAGAGCGTAGCCAGTTTTTTTCTCTCTCTTTTTTTTGTCGTTAGGGAAAGCGATGGATGGAGTGTTGTCCGGCCACTCTTTAGGTACGCTTGTGCTTGTGTATTTGTGCACTTATGGAGGGTATCTTAGTAACTTGCGATTCACTGAGGACATTGCATTGATGAAAAACTCGGGAGACGAATTACGGCTCATGATTATTGAACTGGACATAAAAAGCAGAAGAGTAGATCTGAAAATTTATACGCATAAAGCTAAAGCAATTTGCAGCCACCTTGGCACAAATTAGCGCTTTGTGGTAGGTTGAGAGACGCTGGAAGTTGTAAAGGAATACGGCTATTCAGGACAGGTAGTAACCGCGTAGCCAAACCATGAGAGTGAAATAACCACAACAATAAGGATGGATGATTGATTGATAAGTGGGGTTTAACGTCCCGAAACTACCATATGATTATGAAAGACTCCGTAGTGGAGGGCTCCGGAAATTTCGATCCCCTAGGGTTCTTTAGCGTGAACTCAATTCTGAGCACATGGGCCTACAGCACTTTCGCCTCTATCGAAAATGCAGCCACCGCAGCCGGGATTTGATCCCGCGACCTGCGGGTCAGCAGCCGAGTACCTTAGCCACTAGACCACCGCAGCGGGGCAGAAAAAGGATGGAGTGGAGCACGTTCAATAAGTATTCTCAAGTCATGAATGTTAATCTACCACTAACGCACAAGAGGAAGATATATAAAGGCCGCATCTTACCTGTGTTTACCTCCGGGCAGAAACAGGGAGGCCTTTAAAGGGGCTTCAACACAACTGAGGATGACGCCTTGAGCGATGGAAAGGAAAAGGATAGGTGTAATCTTAAGATACAGGAAGTAATCGGAGCGGGTCAAGGAAGAAATTATAGTTAAGAATATCATTGTTAAAATCAAGAAGAAATCGACACCGGTCTGGCAAGTAGCACGTATGCAGGATAACCACTGTTCAATTTGGGTTACTGATTCTATTCCAAGAAAACGCAAACGTGAGAGCGCGAGACAGAAAATTAGGTGTGTAAATGAGATTAGGCAGGTTGTGGGTATGAAGTGGCGGCAGCAAGCAGAGGACCAAGTTGACAGTCGGATTTTGGAAAGGGCCGTTGCCCTGCAGGGGGCGCAGGCAGGCTCATGATTATAATGGTTATATACACATGAAAACTCTCAAAATTTCACATAGAAACACATAAAATGGCAAAACTTTGGGCAGAATGATTCATCTCTTCCTCACAATTGCCCCCTCCCCTTCACTCATCCCCCACCTATATGCGCGAATGATGTAAGGGTCTTAAAAAATTAGTTGGTGTTTCTGCTGTCTTAAGCCCTGCCCACAGAATTAATACCGTGGCGACAGAGGACTTCAGCGCTAAACTTCACGTTTCATAACATCAGCTTAGCGTTGGCTTTCACTAATAATACGATTAGCGCACTATTGGTTTAGTGCTGATCCGACGTGCGCGGGAGTGGTTCGAGGTTGTCGACTAGCTATAGCACGATATATACTCAAGACAAGTCGTGCCGCTATATCGTGACAACTGCGCTAAGACACAGAGACGATAACCGCGGAGTTCGTGCGCACGCCGCCACTTCCGCCTGCTATAATTATAATTAGAGCGTCATACCAACTCGCTTCTTCATTTCATCCCTCAAGCATGCGTTGCTTTGTGAATGCCCTCTGTCCATATTAACAGGCTACGCGCGCGGCGTCCTTTTTTTTTGGCTATTGTTCTAGCGAGTGTTTGGAACTGGTGATCATTGGCTGTAGACGATTGTGAAACACTTGACGCTGATGACAAAAAAAAAGTTAATCTGAAGCATAAGGTGTCCCAACTACGATATGAGTTTGAGGTACGGTGAGAATTCGGATTGATTTTGACAGCCTGGGGTGCACCTAAATATAAACGTGCGCCTGCTTTTACATTTCACTATAAAAATCATTGCTCGCGTGATCTGATATTCCGCAGTGCCTAATTGTAGGTGTCTTTGTCCTCCAATTTGATGCGGAAGCTTTTCAGAGCTTATAATAATAATAATAATAATAATAATAATAATAATAATAATAATAATAATAATAATAATAATAATAATAATAATAATAATAATAATAATAATATCCAGGGCTTTACATGCCAAAGGCACAATACGATTGGGAGGCAAGCCGTAGTGAATGGCTCCGGAAATATCTGCCATTTGGGATTCTTAATCGTGCATTGATATGATCCAGTGCATAAGCCTCTAGCGTTTCGAATACATTGGTACGCGAACGCCGCCAACGGAATCGAACCCGTGACCTTCGGGTCAGCAGCCGAGCACCATAACCCCTGCCCCACTGCTGAATACATTTCACAGGTTCTTTCCGCAGCACGCTGGAACACTCCATACGGACACCTTTTAACCAAATTCACACCACTGTCTAAGTAACGCATACCAAAATCAAAATAATCTAAAACATGGAGGGTGCTTGAAGTTCTCCTCAACAGTAAATGAGATAGTGTAACCATATCCCGCAAGCGCTGCTTTCTCAATCTTTAGCCCCAATGTGATCTCAATCGCCAGTCTCAATCGTTAGCCTTAGGGTAGACAATTCAGCCTTGCCTCTACAGAAAGAGACGTTTTTGTACGTATAACAAAGGCCATTTGAAACTATGCTAACACACCTTCAGAAGTAGAGTTCTGAATTGTCCACTGTACCCTAGTTTTTTTTCTTACCAATTGGCATGCCTACTACACGTATGACGCACCTAAGCAACTGGGCATATGTACATTTTGTTAATTTTGTTGCTGATAATGATTGTTTAAACGTGTGCGCAATGTAAGTAGTGGGCTTTTAAATCAAAGACATGTCGTTGTTTCTAAATACTGGTGTTTTGACGCCTGCAACAATTATACACTTGCGCTACAGTATATTACATGCGTCGAAGACAGTGTTCTCTGTAAATGGCATTCGTACAGGCTTTCTTTTTTTCACACAGTTTCAAGCATAGGCGTGGATCTGTAATAGAACGCCTGGTTCCCACACAGAAGGCCTCAGTTCAACGCTCACTTTAACAGAGGCTCTTTATTAATTATTTATTTGCGTATATCTAGGACTTTCAGTCACTGAAAATGCTGATTTCTCGCTTAATGTTATTGACGCCGACTGTCAACGCTTTCTTGTTTTTATATACATGATGACCATGCGGTGTACTTTCACGCATATTTAAGTGCACTCTCTGCGTACGGACCACCTCCTGCACAACAACAGAGCATTTAACGTGCTACCCTATTTTGAAAACCCAGTGCAGGGTAGCATACCAAATCCAAGCATCTGGTTAACCTCCCTGCCTGTTTTTTTTCTCATTTCTCTCTCTCTCTCTCAACGTTCACCCACTAAGTTCAGTGCTTATATATAGAGAAATTACCATACTATTCCTTATACGAGATTATACGAAGGTATACAGATTTTTTTCTTTCGCCCAAGAGGCATGGAATGGCCGCGTGTCTCCTCAGGCGCTCGTAATCACCGCATCGGTGCCGACCCTTCCCGCCCCCACTCGAAAACGCTTATCCGATTCGTACTTCTCAGGATGCGCCCCGAAGCGTATTCTTCTCCGTTCCCGAGCCGCATACACAGGCGAGACCGCCATATAGTAGCTTAGTGGCTAAGATAAGACTGCGCTATTCGTGCGTCCATAAGCTGAAGGGTTGCAGTGTGCTCGTGTAGATATACAGCGAAAACAGCCGCTCTTACACAACTCCTTGACCGAGAGCGGGAAGGGGGTGACATTAAGAAGCATATGCCAAAAAAAAAAAGAAGCAGGTCTTAATCTCAAGTGCGTGGCGGCGCCAGCCGTGCGAGTACCATCAGCGTCAGTGCGCATTTCGAGCGAAAAGACGTGCGCCATCGGACTGCGTTACAGTTCTTTTTTTTTTCTGAGCGCAACATTGAGAGTCCGGCGCCGGCCGTATACACACTCGTGCAGTGAGCGAAAAAAGAAGCAGTCCAGGCAGATTGAACGCAGCTGCGTCGCGGGCTTCTTAAGTGGCCCTGCATTAACGTGTCACCGGGCGCATTGAGTGAATAATGCACCGAGCGCACACATGAAGCATCCTTTTTTTTCCTTTTTTTCAATATGGGGGTGAGATCCGAAGCGTATACATCAATACACGGTGCACGTACCCGGAACGATACACACTCCCCCTGCGGCAAAAGGGGGAGGAGGGGAGACATCTTTTTAAAACGGTGTGAGATAGGGGGGGGGGGGCGATGAAGCAACGACGCCTATGGGACTTTTCCAGATTGGTTCGTTCTCTTCTCCCCCCCCCCCCTCTTATTTTGAAACTACGTCCACTTAACCAAAGAGCTTCGCGCTAAATGGTATCTTCAAGATGTATACGTAAAGGTTGGCGGTATACAGGATGGCGCAAACAGCTCGGAGTGAGTAAGATGTGCCCGGTGTGGTGAAAACGTTCCTTCGAGCAGGCTATAACTGTAGTGTACGCGCAGCTAATGCGCACGTACACAAGAACCTAAACACGAGAGCAGAGTGATGCAAGGGATGACGCACTAAGTGCTAGAGTACTATCTAACACCTGCGTGCGAACGTTGCGGGCTCAACATAAAGCTGAGTGTGCACAGGACGGTTCGATTCGCAAGAGAAGTGTCCCGAAGTACAAACAATACTTCGAAGCAAGAACGATTTCAGAAAACACTCATCTTAGAGCATTGTGTAGATCTATAATAGCAAGGTTTTGGTTTTGTTGTTATTGTATACGCTGTTTTGGTGTGTAGGTGAAACTAACTATTTGCGTAAAATTATGGAAAAGGCGGTCAGCCTACAAGAATATAGTTTAATATGAAAAGTAAACTGTTTGAAATGCACGCTCATTTAACAAAACGCAACCTTACCTTATCAGTGTGGTCGTAGTTGGGTACAAGGGACAGTTAATTTGCCTTCGTTGGTTTCCTCTGCTGAGTTTTCACATACAGCATACAATATTTCTTGAAATCGAGATTATTAGCGTACGACATGAAGCATATAAGGTCATACTTGACGATATATTACTTCAGCGTGCATGTTGACGTTCCATTTAATTACGCATTTTTGTCTAGTTTTTGTATTGTAATAAGTGGTCAGATATATAAAGTCACCTTGAAGTCATCATCGTGGCATCCCTCTTTGCTATCGACAAGACAGTTTACGTTTTTTCATCAGAAGGGCGTCATTCTGTCTAAGGTCCCTATGTCGGATCCTACTTTTTCTGATCGTTGTTCTTCACCCTATACTTTATTAGCACATGGTACAGCTAATATGGAGCTCACTAGTCTCTGACAAAATAGAATGACAGAGCCGATCATGCACCATAAAGTGCGCTAACCGCTTCACTCTCTGCCTGTTTAGAGTAGGCTTTGGCAACGTTATTTATCATTCGCATCTAGTCCAACGAAGTTTCAATACCGCATTAAAAAACAACATAAGACGTCATCACGTTTTTACCGCCTCATGTAATCGTACCATGGGAAAGCAAATTTGAAATTAAAAGCAACCGGGGATTTTTCAATGTAACAGCCACTAAGTGCCGCACAAATGAGCGGCTGGCACAGTCGGCTCAGCAGTATAGCGTCCCGGGATTCCCTTAAGTAACGCGTTGGGAAACGTCTGTTTGGTGCCGCAGTAGGAGAAAGAATCGCGAGGAAGGAAAGTTATTTTTCTTGGCACGTAGGTTTTACTAATGTGAGCGCATCCCGAATGGGCGTACAGGACAAAACTGATAGCTGTATAAGTGGAAGTTGCATACACATAAAACTTCAGCCTAAGTCGACCGGGCAAACGACGTACACAACATCTTAATTAAGCGCTGATCAAATCACTTGGGTTTCTTTCCTATTTCTCATTGCAAAATTTTTCTTTCATGTTGGAGGCTTGCGTTTTTATTTGTTTTCGTTTTGAAGGTGTGTGAAATACAGCCTTCCGTGGACGATGCGAAGAGACAGACTTATGGGGATCACGTGTAGTGACATTTCGTGTCAAGATGGTTCCCGGCTTCTTAAGTGAGCAAACTGACGGAAATAATGCGCTCTTGGGGCTTGCTGTATCGCCAATCAACGAAAGGACTTCGAGGTTATCCAGGTAAACGCAATGAACACCACAGAAATGGAAAGACTGGAAGTAAATAGCCATGGCTGGGATGCCCTGAAGCATCCTCTACCGGGCTACGCTGCCCGATGCCACCCTCAACATAAGCGGACCCCATGCAGTGCACTCTTTGTGATATCCTACGTAGGAATCTTTAATAAACACAATGTCAGAGTAAATAAAATTGAAACGTGTATGCTTCATAATTTATTGCAACCAGTATGGAGAAAGGAGTGGCTGAAGTTCTTTGGCACATTTGACATGCGCGCAGGCGGTGTAGTCTGAATTGAATTGACCGTTGTCGCGATAAACAAGCGACATTGCTAAGTGACTTTTAGCGGCAATACTAACCGGCTTCAATCAATGACGTGCATTTTATCTGCGTCTAACTAACTTTGTTCCAATTGCCAGTAAACTTCCTTTTCGGCAGCTATAAACGAAGAACTGAGTACAATATTAAGTTTACCTTTGATTAACAACTATATGACCTCTTCTTTTTCTAATTTTTTTCTTCTTAAGGACGCAGGCATTAAAACAAACAGAAATGGACGAGATGCCAAACCTGTTTGGCAAGTGAAAGAAAAATAATGTTAGTTTAACTTCAACTGTTACTGCTCATAAATATGATATCCTTTTGTGTTTCACGCTACAAACAGTCTGGTCATCAGCATGTTGAATACCTCACCGTCACAACGCCCCCCTTACATATTTTTCAGCCTTCGAGAGGGTGCCTCCCACCAAAATTAGAAAAATGGCCCCACCTCTCCTCCTCCTCCAACACACACACACACACACACACACACACACACACACACACACACACACACACACACACATGCACGCACGCACACGCACACACACACACACACACACACACACACGCACACACATGCACACACACACACACACACACACACACACACACACACACACACCACACACACACACACCACACACACACACACACACACAATCCTGCATGTGCCCCTGACTGAAACTCCGGTATAATTCGGACCTTTGGAGTTCTATAAAATTCACCCGAGTCACAGAGCAAGGACGTTTTATATTGTATTTCGATGTGCGGCACGGTAGCTGTGACTGGGAACCTGTGCACTCGTATTTAGCAGCGCATAATTGTTGCCGCTAAGTAACATGGCGGTTGGATGATATTTAAGCGCAGAGTCCTTCAGGGTCCCGGGCTGTTGCATGTGGTCGTCGTTTCATGCAGCTAGGTGAAACCTTGATTTTGACGAAAACTCATATATGGCGAAAAAAAAATCATGGCTGAAGAAAACCTCCACTCGGGAACTAAACATTTCGGACCCCCTAAGCTTCGCCTTTGAGAGTTGAACTCGATAGCGATACTCTGTTCCTAGGCGTACTTATAATACTTAATGTATGAAATCTTTTCTAACTTGCTATGCACCCACTGCTTGACTTCAAGGGTGCAGAAACGTGTGTGCCTTTTGTAGTGGGTGACTGCCTTTAAAGTATCAAGTCATCATGATAATCCCATGTACTGACACCTGATGGCAATGTACGCTTGCACCACGCATTATTATGGCAATATTTCATGTTCTGTTGTGAAGCTTCTATAGAAGACGCGTGTGTTTGTAAAGCACGAAAGTTACTTTCACTGCATTCCCAAGCAGAGGAAGTTATTTTCACTGTGTTCAGAAGCAGTGGCGGGGCTGTGCGGTAGAGCACCCGCTTGCGACGCATCCGACTCGGGTTCGATTCCCACTCGACCCGGGAAAAATTATATTACTTATTTCATTTGCATCTTTCTAGAATTTTCAGTCACGCAAAGTGATTGATTTTTTGCTCACAACCACCGACGCCGGATTTTCGGTGAAACGAGCTTTTTAACGCTATCCCGTTAAAGAAAGAGTACCAAAACAAGAGAATTGACATTTGATCGCACAATACGGATGCTTTATTCACAACAAACGAATGCGTGGTGGTCTTGATTATACATGAGTCGAAAGACGCAACACGCTTGCGAATACCTCAGAGAGTGGACCCCGTGTTCGACTTATCGTGTTAGTTGTGGATTTTGTGCAGGAATATTCCATGAGCAGTAGGTGTGACAATCGTTTTCTATGATGGAAACCGATTGCATGTCAAGGTAGTGTCCAGTTCTTGCATGATGCTCTGCCAGGACGTTCCAAACCGCGTGCCCATTGGCTGCATCATTGAACTGTTGCAGTAGCCTTCTTTTAAAATGTCTGATATCGCCCAAATAACGCACCTGGTAGTCCTGGCACAAAATTTCGCAGGCGATGCCAGGATATACCTTTCCTTTTCGTGGCGGTTTTCGACTCGGACTATAGTTGCTGTTTCCGCTTGTTTGAAGGGTCATAGCCGACTTGCACTTCGTATACATTTTCTGAATTCTCTGGAAGGTTTCTCGCTCATGCCTCGTGCATCAGTGAGTGGAACCCCCCTTTTCATTGAACTTGCTATGTGGCAAGGTAGTGAGCCGTGGGCCTTTTCGCGTTTTAATAAATTGGTTGGCGTCGCCGTCGGTTATCAAATCCTGCGTCACTTTCTTCAGCTCAGATCTGCGTAAGTAGATTACAATAGATATGCATGGTTAAATGATGTCTATACAGAATGTTTGCAGTGTCGATGCAGAACAGAACGTTTTCGTCCGATGGGACGTGCCGAATCTAAGTGAAGGCATTCGCCTGTATGCATAGGCTTTCAATAAACAATTTGTTGAAACACCGGGTGTGGTTACGGATGACTTCAGCATCAAGAAAAAAAACAAGCCACCATTGCTTTCTTCTTCAATAGTGAAAGTAATTGCGCTTTGGAGCGAGTTCAGGTACTCCAGAAAAGGAACGACGCCTTCACAGCGGTTGAGGAAGAAACGGGGAACAATGGAAAAAATTATTCCTGCGGTAACGATGCACCGACGAGTGTTTTCCCCATATCCGGCCAGTGAATACGTTAACGTACAATCTCTCCAGTAACCAAAGAAACTGGAGGCTCCTTTTAGCAGAATTATGGTACGTGCGACGTATCTGTTCCACACTTTCCCAGAGAGGACAAATCGCGTACGGCATACAAAGAGTTTATCCGGGACACCGCTTATTCACCGGTAATTGTTAGCTCTTGCACGCTGGAGCGACACTCGTCCTGGGCCTATTCGTACCAGTTCCCACAAATGCAAGAGATTTCATTTTCTTTTTTTTCATTCATTGGCATTAGATGAAGACGCTTGGGCACTTACGAGTTGTGTAGTGAACAGTGAAGTTGATTAGTAAACACAACAAAAAAAATGGAGCCTTTCCACGGTAGGGGGTTGGGGATTAGGCGGCGAAGAAGCACTGATATAAATGGACAGCAGGGGAGCTTATCGTGCATTGAATCCGCAATGATCGAACAGTTTTCCAGATCCCATGACAGAGGGACCTTCTTTGCACAGGGGCACGCAGACGAAACGCTAGCAACGGCAGCAGCGGCTGGACGCGTATAATAATGAGGAGGCGGCCGGCGATGCCGCCGACCGTCGGCGTCTTGCTATGGAAGAATAATTATAAATAACGTGCCTGTCAGTGCTCATTATCGAATAGGGGCGGCCGAAGGTCAACAGTATGCCCCTATACAGCTTCCCCTCTCCCTCTACTCTGGTCTTCTTTCTCTCAGCGACACCCCCTTTCAGTCCATCTTCACCCATCAGCGTGGCACACGTAGGGTACACGCAAACGCCTCGCCTATAACGTATGCCCGGAGCGTGCTACTACTGTTTAGTCTTGAGAAATACGTCGGTAGTGAAAACAACAGAGGTGGAAATAGATGTGAAACTTATTAATAACAGTCGCTTATGAAAAGTTACTTATTACTAAAGGTGCACGAGAAACTCCACTACTGAAGGTGGATTATTAAAGGCAAGTGAGTAAACTAAATGCCATAAGATGAACTAAGCGTTACATAATTGCTATACCTGATGCTGAAAGTGGTGAATAAGGGTCAACCAATTAACTAACCAACTTTACGGCGATCCAGGGAAGGCGTGATTGCTGATGAAAATCTCCAAATAATTTTTTAAAGCAACCGTTGCTCAAAAAAAAAAAACTTGGACGATGGTTCAGTTTCGCGTTCATAGTAGAACCTCAATCGTGCTGTAAAGAAACGAACGAATGACCGTCCACGTAGCACTGGCTTTCTCGCTTTATCCCATAATGCTTACTACAAGTACAGTTTCTAAGCGCCCACTACGCCATAATATTTCTTTTGGCGAATCAGCGAAGGGCCCATAACACGGGAACCGATGCAGTGGCTGATATTGTAGGGGATTTTACTGTTGATGATGATTAAGTATATAGAGCACATTTGTATGGACCTTTAAAACGCCCACGCATTGCAGTTCATGTGTTCTGCCGCCTGGTACGATTCTACGCTTCTGCCATGCAGTGTTACACTCGTTAAGTAGACTTCTTCCCGTATACGTGGCACTTGTTTACTGTTTGTTTTCTTTTTGAAAGCAGTTTCAAGTGATTCCGTGGCTATGTGGTAGAACACCTGGTTGTCACACAGAGAGCCTGGGTTCAATTCTCACCCGAACCGAGGATTTCTATTCTTTACTATATTTGCATCTCTCTCTATGTTTTGGCCACGGGCATTATAGCGATTTCTCACTCGCAACCAACGATGCCGATGCCGTAATTTCTTCGAAAGGAGCTCTTTAGAGCTAAAGAATATCGTGCCTCGTGTACTTGCTAACTATGACTCAACGGTGGAATGGTTCATTTCTTTCCACTTCCAAGCTGTTGAAGGTCGAGGTAAAACGCATGACCCTCAAGAACAATCACCATCATAAGCGTAAATGTGCCTCAGAAATTTGGCGTGTCCCGTCAGTCACCACTGGCCCACTGAAAAGGAAGAAGGCTTCAGTTCTCCCAATAAATGTCTGCGAAGCAGTGGTGGTCAGCCGAGGACCCTTGAAAGAATGCCCTATTTAAAAAAGAAAAACATTTCTGGCGCCAAAAGTGCGACACGATGTAGGAGTCATAAATCTGCCAACACTGCATCTATGGCAGACTTCCTTAGGTTTTAGAGCTGCACCTTTTTCAGAAGATTGATTTGTGCCATCGCAGTGTGTGGTTCATGCCCGTCCCGTGTATGTGGCTCAGAAGTTTCTTGATTGCATCCACCTGAGCATGCAGCGACGCGTTTATCGAAACACTTGTGCATTAGACTACTTCTACTAACTAATATAGACAGGTTTTAGAGGAAACCTTTACCTCCATACTCCTTTCCAAATCAGTTGTTCACGTGGTGGCTGATGCCACGTCGCAAGCAGCCGAATAATGCAGCTTCGTGCTTACACGTGCTATTGATTCAATGGAGATTTACTATAGCCGAACTTAGAAGATAAACGAAAACCCCGCCCCTCATGCTCGTAAGGGCACCATAATTCGACAGTGAGACGGCTCACGCCAACAAAATAGCTCATGCAGTGCGGCTTTAAATAGTGCAGATGTTGAGGCTCGTTGACTGCAATTGGTGGAAGCAGCCGAGGAACGAAAATGTATGTTTTGACACTTTTTTTACTTTGTATTTTACTTTTGTTGTGCGCTAATGAGCAATAGAGTCCCTGAAAATAACGGGCGAATCATGTTTTAGGGAATTAATCGACCAATGTTAAAAAGAACCTAACCCCCCCCCCCTCCCCCAACTCGAACCGATCGGAATATAGGCCTACTGGAGACTTAGTTGCGCTATACTTCAAAGCGCGAGTGAACGAAGAACGTTTCATGCCCGACAGTTTGTTTCAATGCAACTCCCCCCATTCCCAATACCATCCTGACACGCTGATTGTGCACGCAGTTGTCCCGAAAAAGTTCGTATGTAATATAATCACGGTAAGCGCTCTCCCTTTGCAAGTACGAGCTTGCTATAGCATTTACACGCAATGAGGTTACATCTGAAGACGCCGAAATTGAGGTTCTTTATTTTTTAATCCGCTCCAGCCCAACACACCGGGGCTTTTCGGAAATTCGCAATGTGCGTTCTCAATTTTAGGGAATAACTTTCGGCAATGAGAACACCCTGAAGCTCTGCTCCCTCTTTCCAGGCTGCTAAATAAACTTGCCTCACCAGAAAGCAGTTGATAATTGCTCAAACTTGCATCGTGAGGCACACTTGAACGGGGCAAGCACAAAGAAACAACACGGCAGCGCTCAGTGACGGAGTCGGGTACCCGGGCGTGTCGTTGGTGCATTCCGAAAGGGAAAAAAGGGTTGTTTCGTTTTTTTTATGTGCTGCCACATATACCTATCAATGAACTCCCTCACAAAGAAGTATTGTTGAACAACAACAACAACAACAACAACAACAACAACAACAACAACAACAACAACAACAACACAACAACAACAACAACAACAACAACAACAACAACAACAACAACAACAGCAACAACAACAACAACAACGACGACGACGACGACGACGACGACGGCGATGATGTTGACGACGACAGGTGTGAAGACAACAACAAAAATGACAAGCCCATTATTTTTTGTATCTGTGTGTACATCTTGTACATTGTGTATACCATGACGTTGGGATAGCCGGATGTAACAGAACCTACCTTTCCATATTTCTTTCATATAATTAAGAGAAGATGACATTATTCTTTACTTGTATTGTGTCTTCCTGTTCAACACTCCATAAGGCACCGTAAGGACAACTAATCTCTTCACTATACTTTAAAAAAAAGAGGGGGTATTTAAGCCCTTCCTTTTTTTCTTTTTCAAAATTCTCTTGCCGCATGATTCATGACCGATCCCCAACGGTGGGATGAGCCATTTCTCTGGGACCCAATGAACCAAACATCCACTGATCTTCGAACAGCGAAATCGATAGGCTTGCTGTCTGAGTAGAGTAAAACCAAACTTCGTCGAACGTTATCCTTCAGGCATGGCCCGACCACGGCTCGACTTCGTTCAGAGACGAGTTACAGACGGGTACATGTGGCAGTGCTCCAACTTCCACCCTCTGACAGGGCGGTCGTCGAAGACGAATGCGTGGCTCGTTAGGTACGGTGCACTTCCCGCATTTGGCGACTACGGCAGCTGCACGTGGCGGCGGCGGCCGCGCAGGCTGCAGGCGGCGATTTGTACGCTAGACATGAGTCTCGCGGACAATGCATGCACGGGCTGTCTCCTGGCGTCACTCCCTAATGAACCGGGGAAACACGAGTCATAACGCGGTACGCGGAAATCGGTCGGCGGTCGTTTGCTCCGCTCGCTGACGACGACCGGAGAACGGCGCAGCAAGCGGCCCTGATGTAACGATAGTCCCGTGAACGGATTGCGAGCTCGAATACCCGCATCGGTTTCGGATGTGAACGGACACACGAGCCCCACAGCGACACAAGATTGCAGCGACCACACTAAAAACCACTAACCCACATAACAGACGAAAAGAAAGTGGCACGTAACAAAAGACACCCCTGTATGTTGCAAATTAGTTCGGCGCAATTCCGCCATAACGTGACCGAGTTACGTGAAGAAATATTTGATAGCCACACGCTCGTAGCCCGATGTCACAAGGAAATCCATACGAATTTCTCACAAGAGCTTCTAGCATCGTACTACAATCGGGTAGCGGTCAATTAACGTTTTATAATGACACCCGGGCTAACGCTTCAAGTTCATGCTCGTCTTCACTCAATTCGTCCAGTATTTTTTTGTTTTCGCCAGTCACGTCTCGTCACCTCCCAGTAATTCTTCCTTCGGTGTACTCGACAGAGCATGTCTTCCGTCACATTTTGGCATTGATCCTGTCACGCATGTCGCGATAAACGCGCCGTTTCTAAGGCGCCGCCTTCAATGAATAAAATGTGTTAAATAGTGCAACGTAAATGCCTGTTTCGTGAGTGGCGACCACCACACGAAAAAAAAAGAAAGAAAAAATTAGGCCAGCTTCGCATTGTGGTGTGCCAAGCCTGAAGTACGGGGCTGGGAAGTCTTTGTTGTTTCTCTTCGCTTTTCTCTTCCATACTCCTCTTTCTTTTTTTTCGCATTTCTAGAGCTCTCTGTTTTTTATATTCATTTACTTCTATTTTTTTCTTTCTTGCTGCTTTCTTCTTTTTCTTTTTTCACTATTACGCGATTGCATCTTTTTTCTTTCATTTTTTATGCGTGGCCTTGCTTACGTTACACCCGGAAGCGACGACAGCATACAACAATGTACGAGAGCCTGGGCCTCTTAAGTTCTCCGCACTTAATATCGCCATCAAGGTTCTTGGGAAAAAAAGAACAACAACAAGAGGAACAAGACGCCCTTGGCGGGAGCGTGCGCTCAATACGCTAGAGATGTCTACGCTATGCGTGGTTAAGCCTGCCCCTTAAGGGATCCACACTTAAAATAAAGACTGACACTGGAGGAGACGAGGCATTTTTCGTCAAGATTAAAAAAAAAAGAGCTCAAGTTCACTCAAGGCAGTCTCAGACGTGCGGTTAGAGCTACGTGATTTCATATTTGAAGGAGAGAGCACTCGCCCAATGAAATGACCGAATGGATTAACGAACAGACTTACAACCAAGGAACCACTCAACCATAAAGAAGATTGGGCCAATTCATGAGGACTCATTGCGCCTAGTAGAGCGATCAACTAAGACAAATATGTACCACATGGGAAAGGCCCTAGATATCTTCATTCATCGCGCTACTATCTAAAAGGAAGCGCTGAAATTAGGAAAGCAGATACTTTCGATGCTAGGGCTGGACAAATGAAAAATTCTCCGTATGCTAAAAATTATTTATTTATTTTTTAATTCGATGCGAGCATACATGCCACCAATTGTCGCTCACTTGTATAAGGAGCCGTTCGAAAGAGTGAACTTGTCAGAAGCTTCAGCGCCTCCATCTTTGTGTAGTAATTCATCAGCCCTACGTACTTAAGCTGTGAATATTTGTAATAATATCATGCAGATCCTTACTGCATGATATTATTGACATCCTTATGGTGCACGCCGTAGTGGACGGGTCCGAAAATTTCGACCACATGGGGTTCTTTAAGGTGCACCTAAATCTGAATACACGGAGCTCTAGCATTTCTGCGTCCATTGAAAATGTGACCGCCGTGGCCATGATTAAACCCGTGCCGTTCGAGTCACCAGCGGAGCTCCGAAAGGCCCGCGGTGGCAGTAGGTTTTTTTTATCCACATGATGACGCACTGAAATAACAGTTACGTGGACCTCACTATACTGTCGAAGCGACACGAGAGGCTACGACAAAAGAAAAAAAAAGAAAGAAAAAAGGACGTCAACAGCCCGGGAAAGATGTCTCTTTGATTCACACAGCGTAAAGAATTGAAGCCGTCAACCGTGTATACGCGTGCGCAAGAGCTCGTACAGCCGAGTCCAGGTGTGACCAGTGTCGCACAGCTGAACGTTAGCATCTGTGCACCGTGGATGGGCCATCGATTCGTGATGAGTTATGAGCGATTGTCCGGGAAGTGCAGTGCGCAAGGGTTCACCTTGGTCTTTCTCTGTATAGTTTAGAGAGCAAGGCTCTTGGCACCTGGCCAAATGAATGCGCATACGTTGGCGAGTCATCCGAGAGACAAGCGCTGAGTCGATGACCTCAAACCGACATTAAAGTCAAAATCAGTCCTATATATCAACGGGATTAAGCGCGTTTCTTTCGTTCAAGAAATCGAATTTGCTAAGTTATACACCGCTTGAAGTTAGGGAGTTTTCGAATAACGTATACGCTAAGTTAGCGGGCTTTGCGGTCGCCCGTTTTTTCCGTCACTTAGCGGGAGCCTTTGAGCGGTTAGTGTACGGACGCATGCGCATGCGGAACGCTACCGTGAAGCTTTGCGTACGCTATTCGAGAACTCCCCATTAATCAAAACATCATGCGTTCTGGTAAATGACCATTAACTCCACGAAGTTATAAAAAAGACAACACGAAACAATATACTTACAAAAGCAACAGAGCGTGGTCTACCACATGATCTAATTGACGTATAGGATATTTCTAAATAATTAGGGCAGGTTTGAATTAGTAGTACCAAGCCTGAATGCTAGCGTTTGTAAGCCTTGGAATTCTTGTGCAGTACTTATGCGACTACTGTCGCTCAGTGAATGAATCACTGCGTCAAATAAGATGCCATAATTTCAAAGAGGCATTGTAATTAATACCATCAAAGAAATAAAAACACGTTCGTGGATGACCAAGTGATTACGACGCTCACTTTCGGATGGTGGGTGTGTGGGTTCGAATCCCACAACGGCAGAAAACGTTTTCGTCAAGAATATTTGTTCCTCTTTCTTTCTAACTACCTCTCTTTCACTCAATTTCTCTCTTTCTCTCGCTTTCTTTGTAGACATTCTCTCACCCATCACAGTTATTGCATCCCACGCCGGACAAATCCGCGCACGTGTTCAAAGAGCGAAGCAGATGGGGATGAAAATGAACATAGCATGCGTTCTTAGCCAATCCCTCAAAGTGGGTACGTGTCATATATTGAAGGAAAACAAACAAACAAACAGATATGGTGGTTAATGATGATGAATATTTCTGTTTACCAGTCAAGCACCAATGCTCGGCTAAAACAATTCCGATATTAACTTAATGGGGGCCCCAGCTATTTCTAGCTGTGGTTTTAAAGTATGCCGAAACAATCTAAGACGATGCGACGAAATGCATCTTGCTTACTCTTTTATGGCTGTCACACTTTGTATTTTTGCTTTCTCTTTGTTCTCTTTTTATTACAGGTGACCGCTAAATACAAATAAATACCCCGTGACACGCTCGCTTTCGCGCCTATACGGGCCGTGAATGCAGTCATCATCGCACAAATGACCCTATACCATTTGGCCGGTCGTGTTGCCTCGACAGGACAGCGACGATGGTGGTGGCTGTGCGATGACGCACGTTTTCCTATAGGCGCCACTGCAAGCGATAGCTGCGCCTGATTATCGCAGTAATAAGCCGCTGTGAGGAGAACATACCGTTTGTACGCGAAACATTATGAAGCACTAGAACAATCACACGCACGGGTGCGCATGTGGCCACGCGGCTTAGTATTTTTTTTTTCATTTCGCGGGCATTTTGGGTATATATGAGCAGGATAACACCATGATACTTATTTGAAAAAAAAAAACTTGGAAACATTTGAATGGAACGCTTTACAATTTTACCTACAACTTTGTCACTGTCACTTTTTGCCCAGTCGCATTGCTTGAAAAGTTAGGTAATGCTGACTAATTAGATAGTTAAGCAAAAATCAAGAAATAGTGTGACTTATTTCATGTAATATAGCCGGACACATGCGTTTGGTCGTGGACCCCTCAGCCGTAGACTTACTTCATTAAACTAAATCACTGCTTACTATAGGAAAAATAGCAAAATCTACGCGGCCCCCCATACTAGCCTAACAAGGCAAAATCCTGCGATCTGTTGGTAACTACAAACGCATTAGTTTCTCAGACATCGGCTGGCTAAAGATTACCCACAATACATTCAACGAAACTGCCGACATTGCAACTACACGGAAACGCTACGCAAGTCACATTCCTTGGGAAAGCGGGTGGGACCAACCCCCCAAAAAACAATGAAAGCCTGCTCTCTCAAAGTGCGGGAGTCACTCCTTTTAGGCACTGACTACCCCATTGAGGCGTACGTGATTAGTAGGGCCAACATGGTCGTGGTCACCGGCAAGCTGACTTCGACGACTTCGCTGTGCCGTCAATGAGGTTGTCTCTCTCTCTCTCTCTCTTTCTCGCCTTGTCATAAAGTGCATGGGCGTATTTTTAAACTGTTGCTATAGCTGACCCACCCTGTATATGATCACAAAGGCCCCAAATGGGCAGGGACAATCTCTTGGAATACACCGCCAACAACCGTATTTAAACACGTTCGGTTCGATGAAGCTATCCACTAATTCATTGACTAGCACAGACAGAGAGAGAACATAAGGAGAAAGGCAGGGAGGTTAACCAGGGCTGAGTCCCGGTAGGCTACCCTGAACTGGGGAAGGGGAGAGGGGAATGTTGATAGTTGTATTAGAAGATAGCTTCATCAACTGCCAATCGGCTTCAACGACCACAAGTTCAACGATCAACACATAGTGTTGATGTTTGAATTGGCGATTGCTTCATAGCAAAGGCCGCTCCATCGAGTGCTGAACAAAGCAGCTTACAGTGTAAAGAACTGGCAGTGCACTTTAACTGGGGCATATACACACCAACAAAATTAACTGGCGAGAGGGTATCGCGTGCTTGGCTCTGCGTCCACTACAACTGTAATGAGTTTCGAGGGTGCACCCTGTTGAGAGCTCGAACGGTATAGCCCTTGCTGTGCCGGCATGTCCCGAGTGTGTATACTTTCCGAAGCTTCATGCCAGCGGGTTGAGATCGGCGGGAGTAACGAGGGCGATATGTCTGCCTGCTCGGCAGCTCGGTGTGATAACGCACGGACGCCCGTGCACACTAACGACGGGAATCTGACCCCGTGCGGGAGCCCGCGCCGCTGATTCATAGAGATATGCACTTCGAGAGCTCGTTTTCGCGGCTTCTTCTCCGCCGCTTTTGCTTCGCTACCGTCACTTGACTGTCCCGTATGTGTATACACGCCCCCTCCGCTCTACGTTTGCCAGAGGCTGCCTGTGACGCGCCTGCGGCGCGATAAAAGCGTCAAGACCACATGTGGCCTGCTCTGCTTTCCTCGGTTTCGTCGTGTCGCTGCACGCATCTTGCGGTCGCGCTGCAAGTTTTGGGCGGGAAGTAATGCAACGAGAGGGTCCTTCTTCAGTTGTGTTTTCCTTTCTTTCTGCTTTATCTATTTTTGTACGCTTGCAATCTCGGAGCCCTAATGAGGGCGCGCGGTGGGCTTTGAATTCTGGCGTGCCGCTTCTTTCTTGACGTTCGTGTTTCCGGAGACGTTATCGGGGGGTCAAAGTTGACGGACATGCTGTCATTGCGTCTCCGATTGAGGGGGGGTGTATTAATAATCTGCTGATGAATCCATTGAGATAAGAGCGTGATGGGGAGCGAAGAAACATACAGTTGCTTGCGTTCATCCATGCGGACCTAAAGTGATGATTGCGCGAGAACGCGACAAAAAGTCGGTACGTGAACCCCCGTTCACTCCTTACTTTAATCGTACCCCGCTTCACCGTAATTTATATAAAAGCCGTCAATATCTTTAATAAAAGGCTTTGTTTAGTGGCCGTTCTCGTAACAAAGTCACGCCAAATTGAGCGGAGGTCATTGTTTTTGTCGTTCAAGAACGCAGATTTACGAGCGGCTGTTTGTTAACAATACATCATGCTAGCGTTCATATTTATTCTGCATGCAAACTTAGCGCCGCTTCAACGTAAATTGGCGTTTAGTAGAAACTGCTCCTCCCGGAGAAGCATTGATATGCACGCCTTCAAGCCTATATATATAGCGGCGCAACGCCTTACTTGCTAAGTCACCCTCACACACTGTGTCACGATGTACTGCAATAGGGAATTTACCAACTCGTCTAACTAATCGCTTTCCTGCAGTTCCTCGGAATTGTCCTAGAAGAACGCTTTGCGCATTAAGGTCAAGTGCGGGCACGACCTCCGCATATACACGGCGTTACTGCGCACCGACTACTGAGCAACGCTTACGTGTACGCACGCACGCACGCACGCACGCACGCACTGTTACAGATGGTAATGACGGCTGCGCTTCGATCACGACTCTCTATACCAGCGGGCGAGAAGTTCACGCCCCACTGCCGAGTGATTCTCACGCGCCTCACGCCGCTTCTATAGAGAACTGCTCAAACGAGACGCGATGCATTCGCGGGGAGATTAGTGACTGCTGCGCCGGCGGCATTAGACGGGTCTCTAATATCTCCCAGAACGGCCGCTCACCGTCGACCTGTTCCTGCGGGGCGAAACGCTCACGCCTTATTGAGTTGCGGTATACGTGTGTGAAGGGGGCCGCCGCCACCAGGTGTCGCGGATGTCCATTTCGTGCAATCTGCTGGGCTCCGGTATTATATTCAACGCGCGCGTCTGGTTCCGGATGGTCCAACCGGCAGATTAGATTTCACTTTTCTACCTGTGTAGTGGGCTTATATGCGGCAGGCGTGAGGGGTGGTTAATGTGTCGATTTCTGAATGCGGTGATTTAACGTGACGAAGAAGGTATATGTTCGGGCTGAACTTATCTACAATGTCTGTCGATGTCGTGTTATGACACTGCCTCCAGTATTAGGGAGTTTTAGTGCTGGGTACCCAAGCGGCTTGCGTACGCAGGACGTTGGGGCGGCGGTATTGCGCATGCGCGAAACCCAAAACAGATGTGTCGCAAGATCGCTGGGGCGATGGGGCCATGCGTCCGCGCGGTCCACCTTCGCCAGAACTCACGGTATCCGCACTGCGGATACTCTAGCCGTCGAGTTAAAATAAGCCGAAGTGCGAGCACTTATAGTGATTACACGGTTTTAGCCAGATTTCCAAAGCTAGAATGGCCTGGAACATAGAAACTAAAAGGCAGATGCCAGCCCTCTACCAGCTGAATAGGTGGCGCCATCTAGCGCGGCCATAGTGAAACAGACAACCACAACTTTGTTAATGCAGAAACATTGTGCACTGTACATCTGGTGCAAAAACTAAAAAAGCCCGAACTACTGCTTATATCTCCACTGAATCAAATGCCTTTTCGTAATCTATGAAGGCTACGTATAGTGGTTGGGTGTATTCTGAACATTACTATATCACCTATTAGATCGTATGAATGTGGGCGGTTTTTGAGTAGTCTGTGCGAAATCCTGCCTGATCCTGTGGTTCAATGAATTTTAATGTCTTAATTCTGTTAGCAATTATTTACCTTTGTAAACAGCTTGTCTACGACAGTGAGCAAGCTGATTGGTCTACAATTCTTCAAGTGCTTGTAGTCCCACTTGTTATGGATTAATATGATGTTAGCATTCTTCCAAGATTCTGGTACCCTCGCCGTCAGAAGATCTTGGTAAACAGGGCGGCTAGTTTTTCTAACACGAGGCTGTCCTCTGTCTTCCAGTAGATCTGATGTTACCTGAACCCTCACCAGCAGCTCTGCCTCTTTGTATTCCCTCTAAGGCTTTCCTAACCTCTTCTATCATTACTCGTGGGATGTCACCCGGGTTACTGCTAGTTCTTACATTACAGTGAAGGTTGTTTCGGCTACTGTACAGATCGCTGTGAAACTCCTCCGCTACTTCAACTTTCCTATCCATATTGGCATTTACTTTGCCTTTTTTGTTCATTAGTGCTGTGGGGTCTCTAAATAAGATCCGCTATCGGAGCGAACGGACACAGCAGACACGGTAGGACCAAACCAAACACCACATTTATAAAAATACTTTTACAACAATGTCTCCAGCCGAATGAATATATCACAGTTATCAACACGGTAAAACAACCTTACACAATATTCCAAAACACTCGACAACATAGCAAACACAATAAGGTAGCGCGAAGGCGGGGCTGCCAACGCTCGACTCGCCACGTGGGATGACGGCAGGCGACCCGCGGTGCAGTCCACCGCGAATGTGCCGCAAGACCCAACGGTTCGCCCCAACGCGCGAAAAAAGACCGCTCATCCCTCATGTACCGCCACCCAGGTTTCCTGCCAGGCGTAACTGCCGGCGCTACCACGATAATCATGAAGATGATGATTGTAATGAACGCTCGCGAGCATTACGCCGCCTACCGCTTGATAGCTGCGAACCCCTAAATGCGGCGCAAATGGTTAACCCTAAATGAAGCGCAAACGAACTTACGGGGGGTGTTAGCACGCCCACAGTGCTTACATCTGGTTTTTATCACAATTTTCCTTTTTACCGCTTTGACGCTCCCTCCATTCTTTAGAACATATTAAATTCTCACCATCTTATATCTTCTTATATCGCATACTTTACACTTATTAATCAACTTCGAAAGCTCTGCTGGTTCTATTTCATCTGTTGTTTCAGGCTTTAAAGTTTTGACGTTTATTATTGAGATTTTTCGTTTCCGTACCTCCAACTTCGACAGCGCACTTCAGAATGTTAGTTGTCAGATTACAATTCTTGAGATTAAAAATGATGAGAAAAAGCAAATGGGATTAGGAGGTTTGTGCGTATAAGGTGGCAGCAGCAAGCACAGGAGTGAGTTGACTGGTGGAACATGGCACAGGTCCTTGTCCGGCAGTGGACGTAGCCAAGCTGATGAATGATGATGATGATGATAATGATAATGATAATAATAATACTAATAATGATGATGATGATGGTCAGCACTCACGTTAGAGCAGTGACTTCAGTATAACAGAAATGAAGTGCACTTTTTAGTGTGCGATATGTGAATTTTATGCGTAACATTTGTTAGCGTATCGCTCCGGTGTCGAGAAACGTTTCAGTATAGCTTGCTTAATAAGAGGAATACGAATGTAATGTTTGTTAGACTGCTAAAGAAGCGGAGCCCGCACAATGAGCAACTTTTGTCGTTAGCCTGACATGATGCCTGTATTATAGGACTGCGCATGTAGTGTTGATTTCTTTGTTATAAAATCGACAATGAATAATAAATGCTGAAGTTCAACATCCCAAACCCAAACTTATTGTGAGAGATTCCGTAGTAGAAGGCTCCAGAATTGCCGACTACCTGGGGCTTTTTAACGTGCGCCTGAATCTAAGTATAGGGGACGCCATCATTTTCGCCTTCATCGAGAATGCGCCCGCCGCAGTTACAACTATACCATTGACGTGGCACCGACGTTATGCCTTCATAGATTATTTTTCCCAAATAATTTCAAGACGTTAAGTAGCACTGTGGGTCGAATATCTGACTGCCGCACAAAATGCTTGGGTTGGATTACTGCTGAGATCCCAATTTTTAATCTTTGCAATCGTCGGTCGCCGCCGCGAATATTAGACATTCCTAGCACTCTCGCATTTAAATCCACAATGTCTGTCCTGGGCGTTCCTGGGCAGATATAAACTGTCAATCACCTGTGGCACATACCAGTGGCCCGTGGTGTACGGGTATACGTCACACGTGCCTGGAGGAGAGGGTTTTACGACGCACGTTTCAGGATTTCTGAGATTTTCGTGTTGTTTAAGTCATGCCCAGACAGTTGTATTATTTAGATAGCAATGGTAGGGACATGATTTTGCTGCTGGCGTCGGCATCAGCGTCTTGCGTCTTCGTCGAGAACGGCGTCACCGTCACTCACCGTCACACACACACACACACACACACACACACACACACACACACACACACACACACACACACACACACACACACACACACATATATATATATATATATATATATATATATATATATATATATACATACGCATGATAGCAAAAAAAGGAAAGACTCCGGCGTGCGCAATCAAAATTTCGACTTCAGAACTTCAGAATCGTGAGTGCGAGGCGTTAATCGAGCACGGAGGAGCACGTCTTTCAACCTTTAAACAGCAAGCTATTTATATCTACCATTTATCGCTAGTGATGGGCATCTCGGGGGGGGGGGGACTATCATTTTTCAGTATTACCAGCAAATGTCGCAATGAGCGCGCACATCGTCCCGACACGGCGGTGCGCACTCTCATCTCCCACACGTATTTTGCCCCGCGGAGAGGAAAGGGGTGGACGCTCGCTCGCACGCCCTTATTTAGCGTTAATTTCGGGAGGATCATACGTCTTTGCAGGCGTTGGGCTTTCACCGGAACGATTCTGTTGTAGTTACCGGGTGCACAGAGGTCCTTAAAATTGTTGGACAGTCTCCGTCTGCGAAAAGAGCGCATTTTTCCGACACAGCGACGTCACAACTGATAAGCTTATTCGCCTTCACCTGTACCTATGAGTACGTTTGGTGCGTCAATTGTGCACGAGAAACGTGGGGCACGTTTCAATCTGCTTACCATCCTGCACGTGACCTTCCAATTTGTTGCTATCGCGTTCATTGCTTCGCCTTTGCGGCTAAGCTGTGACTTCGTTGTCGAACCCTCTTACCCTCCAATTGCAGTTTTCGTCCAAAGCAAGCATTAAAGGCGAACGCGAGAGCACCCAAACGTAGGTGGTGATATAGATAGATAGATAGATAGATAGATAGATAGATAGATAGATAGATAGATAGATAGATAGATAGATAGATAGATAGATAGATAGATAGATAGATAGATAGATAGATACGCTCAAAGTGCCTTGGGTGTGACTAGGAATGCTTCGCATTTGATACTTCTGGGTAATAGTCTCTCTACTAGGCCGTTCCCACGTGCAACACTTAACAGTTTTGATTGAGGAGGACAAGCAAGTAAGAGTCCCTTGTATTAGCGGTTGGCACACACCATATTGTCGTACCGTGTGTTCATCGTCAACCGTTCTTTCCCATATCGGGTTTGAAACTCGTTACCAAAGCTGTTTACGAGAAGCGTTATGAAACTCGTGTTACGAGAGAGTCTCAACGTGTTATTATACATATATAACCACAGTTCACTGTCGAACAGAGATTATCAACGCGGTCGTTGCAAGAACTTCCGTGTGCCTCCCGCAAACGGCACGTAACGGACAGTGAAGCAGCTGGCGAGATGGCATTCGCGAATAACTCGGAGGCATTCTGATTGGGTCAGCCCACTCGTCTCGAATCGCACACAATGGCCGGGAATGGCGCGCCGTGGGCGCGTGCGAAGGAATAACTATTCTTACGAAACGCCCGCCGGAATGCGCAAACGCGTACAACATAGATTGTAACTTCACATAAAAGAGCCTCTACTCTCTATAGATCTATTTTACATAACTAAAAAGTGTTTTTTTGTATATTGGTTCGTGATGATTAAGCCGAATCGGTGAACGTTCATTTCAACTGATTTGCATTAAGGCGACATGCGCTATTGTTTCGCTGGAGCATTTACACGCGTTAACATTCCCGGGCTATGTTTGAATATGTGCAAGCAGATGTTGCAATAAAAATATTTCGAAATTGGCTTTCAATGACTGTTTAGTTCATGTCTAATGTTCTTTTATTCCGCTAGATATTGATGGAGATCTAACTCTTCCCCAGAAAAAAATGCCAAGAAACTCATCATCGATGATCATGGAATGACGTGCACTTGAAGAAGGCACAGGATGTAAGCATTTTCATAACGCTTATTTACAGACAGTTGAGGAGTGTTTCTTTGCCCGACAGGGCACTAGTTCTTTTAAGACAAGTCAGTTGCGTCACGAACACAATACAAACACTTGTAAGTAGGGACCCTCGCGAGACGCGATCGACCAGATAAAGTAACAGCGACGCGCGTCCATCGGACCGCTGCCGACAGCGTGCCTATCGGCGAGTAGACGCAACTTCGAGACGGTAAGAGGCGTTGCAATAACAAGCATTCCTTCGCAGGAAATTTGAATTAAATGACACAGGAGCGTTGTTCGGGCTAAATAGTGAAAATTGATTACTGTTGTCTGCAAGCATGACAGGGGCTCAGCCTATACATGCCTCTCTATGAAACACACGTTGATCTTTAAAGTGGTTCTCGCACGTCCTGTGAAGTTAAAACTGCTTGGGGCGTGACAGATATGCACATAACTGACATGCTTTCCCAAATTTTGTATTAAGCGCTTCTTCATTTAAATGCGCTAGTTTTCATGCACTCGCTGATGGTATGTGGGGCACTCGTATCAACAAGCTGGATCTGCGAAGCGCGTGAACGGCGTAGGGGGACACACATGCTTTTGGTGACGAGCAAACCAGAACTTGAATAAGACCACGTGACTGCTCGTAAAAAGAGAAGCAACCACTTAGACACTTTGACCGATTTGTTTGCGTGCATTATGTAGGTATACCGTCCGGTGTTGTGCCATACTCTTCTTTCGCGGCTCTAATTATAACTATACTGCGAAAAGTTCACGACTGTGTGATTACCCGCTGAGAGACAAGTTTACGAGGGACCCTGCGCAAATCTTCTCGCTTATTTCACCATCCCTTCTCACCGCACACGAAAAGAGGATTACAATATTTTTTAACGCACTTAACAATCAGCGGAGCTCTTTAGGAATGCCACTGGAAACTTGCTCACAAAAAGCAGCGAATGCACAATGTAATACAATAAAGAAGAAGCTCACTATACGCCTGTAACAAAAAAACACTCTATTTATTGCACGCATTCTTGTGTTTCATAAGCATAAAACAAATGGTCATGCAGCAAAAGTTATTTCATACACATTCACGACGAATTTACTCTTCTGTGAAGTGTTTGCTGCAGACTGCATCCTTTGTGGTGAGCGGACGGTTTTTGCTGGAAACCACTTGAGTGCATGCTTTCAGGTGTTCGGGATCAGAAAGAACACTGGATAATATTACATTTTCTTGGCACGTAAGGTAACCTTGCTGGCAACCACTAACGAAGCACTTTCTTCTCATATTCACTCACTCTGTGGTTGTATTCTTTTAGCAGATTTGATTCATGGCCCTGCTCACCCCAACACAAGTTCATGTCTCAAACGGGAATGATGAAACACAATTACTACTTCATGAAACGCCCCAAAGGTACGCTAGCGAGTGAAGTGGCCGAATGACTTGTTTTTTGCCAGTGAAAAACGCGACGCTTTCGGAACGCAGGCGTTACGTACGTGCTGCCGTACAAGACAATGACAAATCAGGAGACAAAACAAATCAACACTATCATAGGCTTGATTTATTGATATGTGGGGTTTAACGTCCCAAAACCACCGTATGATTATGAGAGACGCCGTAGTGGAGGGCTCCAGAAATTTCGACCACCTGGGGTTCTTTGACGTGCACCCAAATATGAGCACACAGGCCTACAACATTTCCGCCTCCATCGGAAATGCAGCCGCTGCAGCCGGGATTTGAACCCGTGACCTGCGGGTCAGCAGCCGAGTACCTTAGCCACTAGACCACCACGGCAGGGCAACACTATCATAGGGAAAGCCTTCAAAGTAGCATTGGAGATTCCGAAAAATGCCAAAATCAAAAGCGTAAAAAAGTTCGGCGTATACAATACCTTTGAGGAGTATGCGAATGCGGTGCTGTTATCTCAAAAGGAAAGGCTCAATTCAAGTGCTTACGGGAGAAGAATTCTTGAAAAGAAAGAATTCACATTGCACCCTCTATTTTGTGACGAAAAAACTGTGCTTACAGGTGCAGAAAAACGCTCACATTTAACCGTGTCCCCAGAAATATGCATCCGACGTATCACGCAGGAAGGAGAAAGGCAAGAGCAGACTCTTTACGCACATCATTTAAACATAGCCAAGTAGCCGTCTTTACGAACGTCAGCAAAGCGAGTGGAGAGACACATGTAGTGGCAATCGTAGCACCAAATCACACCACAACGGCGTCGGTAAAAAACACGCTTTACGCGAGTGGCAGAGGCAGCGGTGATAGCCATAGCCATATCTAACGCAGAAAGCAGGGGATAATCAGTGGTGGTGCTCTCTGATTCACAGGTGGCATGCCGAATGTTTCGCCGAGGTATACGCTACCTAAACTAGTGTGCAACATTTTAAATTAGCCTATAACAGGAGATCATCACATTATATGATGTCCTGCTCACAAAGGTCTAGAGGGGAACGTCATGGTAGACCGTATAGCTCGAGGCTTCACCAACCGAGCGACGACAGGCACTGACGTGGAACCCCTTTCTAGTCCACGTGACATCCTTCTCCAACAAAGGGTGTAACAAAGAGAGTATTACTTGCCGCACAAAGACTTGGATAACCAACAAAGCAGGGATGCAAGACGCATATAAGTCAATAGCTTTCCCAATTTGTACCATCTAAGTAGAATATATCACACAAAATTTAGAGAAACATGTTCATGGTGTTCAGACACAGCGACACTCAGCCACATAACACCATAGAGTGCACCGGAAGGCCCAAACACATCTACAGTACACACCTTACTAACCATTCACGCATGTTACGCCGGCAGTGGGAGGCATGGCTTGCGGACGAAGCCAAACAGAGAGAAATAGCTTTGCATGACCAGGCCCAGTGAGCAGCTCGTGCCAGCGGAGCCCTGGACTGAAGGTACGAGCACAACTGCCTGCTTTCACCACCTTTTTTTTTACTTTTTCCTGAATAAAGTTTCTTCTTCTTCCTCCTCCTTCTCCCCACTGGTTGCTATAGCAACGATGCGTAATTTTTTTTCTATTTTTAAGTTGCGGTGGCTTAACGATATGTGCGCTGCCGACAGCGGTCCGACTTTATCTGGTCGATCGCATCCCATAATAAAGCCGAGAAGTGTCCCCACTTAAAGTGTTTGTATCTTACACCGTGGTCACGAATCAACGCAACGACTCAGCCAGCAGGTGACTCGCATGCATCGCGCGCGCGACTGGGATTTGCCAGTTCCTAAAGACTCGCAATCCCACTGCCGCAATGGTCTCTAAAACTTCACGCTCTCCAGAAGCGTCAAGCCTACTGGAAGGAGGAAAGCGTGACGAGGGGTTCACTATATAGCGCGTGAATTGAAGTAGCTCAGAGTTTCAACAGTATTTGTTACAGCGCATCATCGCATAAAAGTAGATTGAAACACCATTTCGCAGCACATGTCTTGTTAGGAAGGTTTTTTTTTTTAAGATGTCTAGCATGCAGGAGCGTTTGTGAATATCGCCCATACTTTAAAACTCGGAGCGATTGCATTCTAAGTTAACTTGACACAACATTTTTTTTTTTGCATATACAGCACACGTTCAGTATCATGGTAGGCACACACTTTCACAGCCAACCACGCGATCGTTACTTAAACCTACGCCCGTACATTTGGCAAGCCGCCTCGCATCGCTGTACGGAAGCTACGGAACTTTCTACGGACCGACAAATTGGTGGCTACGCTCAAAACCGTCAACTGCGCGCCGCACGAACAAGCAATGTGAGACGTACGAACTGAGCTTGACAACAGGCGACCTTGAAGTGAAGGCATAACTAAGAAGGAGGCAGCGCAAGCCGTAAATTATGCGGGAAGCCGAAAAAAGAAAACAAAAGACAGGCGCGGGGGGACGTCTAAGAAACGGGGCCGGAAAGCGAGACGACTGCTCGGAGGCACGCGTCTGGGAGAGCTCATCTGGGTAGACGTGCTCACGACGCCCCATCACTGGCATTGATCGGTCACGCCGCGGCATTCACTCGCGAAGAAGACGCCTCTGTCACGCCGTAACGTGACACGTCATGGACGTGTCGGATTAGCCAAGGTGCTGCTGCCTCCGTCGATGCTTCCCTCCAACTAACTTCTCGCCACTCCCCGTGGTGCGCGCAGTTCCACGGTATACCACTGCTGCACAGAAGGAATGCACGGCAGCCCGCAGCGTACCCCATGGCGTGCTCACATAATTCCCTTTTCGCTAAAAGAAAGGGGGGTTGGGGGAGGGGAAGGTATTACTCGCTACTTGCTGCGCGGCCTGCCTTTGAAATACCGTGTGCTGGGATTGAAATGGCAGCGCGGGAACATCGGCCTGCCTCAGTGCATCTCTCTTTATCGAACACCGCAACCAGGGCTGGTATACATAAGGACGAAAAGCTTAAACGTTGCTTTCAGTCAATAGCATATGCATTCTGAAAGATGTAGCCACTGGGACTACTGATTCCACTCTGCTCCATCTTTTTCGACGTGGTTACTAAATGTAGTTAGAACCATGCCACCCGGCTTATAAGACGTCGCTCTTCATACTTCACAAAGCGCAAAACAAAGCATATATTCCCTGTCTCGCAGGTCAGCTTCGTCCAATTCACATGCACATACATCATGTCGGATTCTAGACGCTCTTCTTCGTTTGTTTTTGTTCGCGTTGAACGTGGTGCTGTAGCACCATTATAAGGCAAGATTTGTCTGCGTCAGGTCGCTAACTTTGTTGCATTTGTACCGAACGGCCTCCGTATATGTGCTGTCGCCGTGCTGTTACTCTAAGATGTCCCGTAGTTTTCTCGAGGGAGCTTTTTCACAGACGCCCAGTGTTCAATGCTCGTGGAATCGATCATAGGATAAGGGACCTAAAAGGAATTGCGAGCTTCCAGAGAATCTTTAAAGCCGATCATTGACACGGTCGCCAAACTATGTTTAGTTTGCTGCAGCAGGGCGTTCAGTCTATTAATACACTTTAAACGGGCTTTGAAGCCGCTAGCCAATAGTTGAGAGCCATAATATATGTAGTTATACCAAGGCACAATGGCTCCTTAAACACATTTCATAACAGAAAAATTTAACTTACAGGGAGAATAAATAGAAACACTAATAAAGTGCGCAGTGGCCTGTATGTCTTCATAGGGCTATTGCTCAGGCTGCAAATTTTGCAAAATATATGTAGTTTGCGTGTTTACAAGAAAGAAATGCATGTAGACAAGCAGTGAAGACATTGTTTATAAAAGAAATCAGGGTCAAGTGATGCCCCCTGGGATTGTCACTGGGCTACGTTTATGAAATGCAGTGACAACTGTTGCGCTTGAACAGACACTCGTACTCAGATATAAGAATCATTTGCAAGGAGTTGCATATGCAGACAAGCACACAAGGAGAATATCTAAGTACAATACGACACGTGACCTATTTTAACAGTTATCATGCGTTGCAACGTCTAGCTACTTTCCGAGAAAAGCGTGTTTGAAAACTGGCGCCCTTATCTATATTTAGGAATGATTGACAATGCTTGCAACAGTTGGTCACTGAACATCTAAGATATAATGGTGGGATGGTGACCTAGGAGAATAATGTGAGCTAGCCTATAGAAGCTGAGCCGCCTACATTTTCGGATTCGATGGCTGTGCGAATAAATGTGCCCGCAATGACACAGCTGGGGTTGCTCAGCGTAGGCTTTAGAATCATGCTTATGTGGGTGTTGAAGAGTGCGAACATCGTGCAAAAGCTTAGAAATTGTCACTCTGTTTTCTCTTCGTGCTCACGGCCATTCTTCGCACGACTGCCGTGTTTCAAGCGAAAAATAGGACCGAACTCTTGTTAGGTCTCCCTTCTTCTTTTTCTTTTTTGTTTTTTTTGCAGCCTGTGTAAAATTTCTTAGTGTTTCGTCTTCGAAGTGTACCCAAAGAAGATAGCTTTGCATGGACCTAAGTAAAAATTGAACTCTAACAAAGGTTTATGAAGTGAAAACAGAAAGGTTTGCCCTACAGGGCAAAGCATTTCGTTTGTACTTTCATAAAACTTTGTTAGCGTTGAATTTTTGCTTTTGTATGACGATAAACCAAAAATAAATAAAACTGCACCTTAATCGCAAGTTCACTTATTTATGCATTCTCAAGCTATATGCCAGTGCAGTATAAAAAAACGACGAAGGAAACAGGTAGCTTTCTTCACGTGTCTGCCTTAAATACGTCTGCGAAAGTGAAGCTGCATTCTCAAGAATATCTCGAGCTGAGGAGACTCTTCTATACCACCTGTGGCTTGGAGTGGCCTTCACAAACGCATACTCCTATCTCATTGGAATGGCCAGCAATTCTACATGCAGTTACTGCAGCTGCGAAGAAACCATTACGCACCTTCTGCGTGAGTGCACCCATTTCAACGGGCCAAGACAAAAACTTACTGCAGCTCTCGATAGACTAGATGATCAGCCTTTGTCGGAACAAAGGATTCTGGGTTATTGGCCGACCCCATCCTCAGCCCAGAAGGCTTTGAAATCTTTGCTACGCTTCTTGCGGACAACTGAGCTCAGAGACAGACTTTAGTGTCTGATTCTGTTTGATGTTACCTGTCCTCTGTAAAGATTTTTTTCTCTCCCTCTTTGTAACATTTCTCTCTATCATTTTTTATTGCCCTCACCTTTTTTCCCAGCAAAGGGTGGCCAGCTGGTCTAGGAACTGGCTAACCTCCCTGTCCTTCTGCTGAATCTTTCCTCCTCCTCCTCCTCCTCCTCCTCCTCCTTCCAAACATCTTGCAAAAATGTGTAACAAAGTGAACAATATTTTAACCGTTAGAATGGGTGGGTCATCCAATATTCATATTTTAAGACAACTTCATGGTTTGCACGCTAGTGTGCACCTATTTATCTGTGTGTGGAGGCTTCTAATGTGGATACTCGTACGGCAAACAAAACCGTGATTTCAATCGGGAAAATTTTACGCATTCGGTGTCGCTAACAACGAAATGCGCCGTTGAAATGCGTAATCCTAATCGGCGAGCTTATCGGCTAATCAGGGTACACAACCTATCAACGTTTAACGCCGCATTTTTCCGGCATTACAAAGTCCGTATATAAACCATACAGAGCTCATCGCTCCGAGGCAGGGCTAAAAGCGGTCGCCCGGGTAATCAGAAATAACGCCACGTGTCGAGATGAGTGCAGGTGCTCTTTTACTCAAAGTCCGAGATACGATTCTTTCCTTGCCAAGCAATAATCCGCCAGACGGTAAATACACATTATCGAACCGACACATCATACATTAGCGGACTACGAGAGAAGCACTCTGGAAGAGCACGCGATGAGACCGCTCGTAACGTTTCCTTTTTTTTTGTTCTCTCGAAATCGGAAAAGCTCGTTCGACCACTCGAACGAGGCGTCGCCACGCAAATACGGCGCTCTTTTAAAAGCCCACACACCACGCGCGAATTTTCAATCTCGGCGAGCCGTATGGCAACAGGACTGCGCTCTTTCCCGCTGCGACGCGAGAGAAACGCAAAATCGGACAAAGAACACGAGAAAGCTTTTATCTGAAGCTGCCCATTAACTCTCAAGTGGTCTCCATTTGCGAAAGAGAAAATAGAGAGAGAGAGAGCACGATAGCTGTTGGCGCTCCCAATCGGCGTCAGAGCACTCGTGGCCGTGTCCGTACATACCATTTGCGTCGCCGCCGCTTTTCCGCCTGTGTAGCGGACGACTAAAGCGTAGCCGCGACCGGGCGATATAGCGTGTAAAGAGGAGACACAATCTCGGCTCGCCACTCATGCGATGCGGCTCCCACGTTGTATGTGTATACGACAGCGCTGGACGGGCCTGGACAGAATCGCGGAGCGCGCGCGCTTAACTGCACAACAAACATATCGAGCCGCCAGCTCGCTTGCTCGTCCACTCACTCGGAAAAACACATTTGCGCGTGGCGGCCACCGTGTCGCCTGTTTGCGCGTGAAGAATCTGCCCTGCAAACCGAGCCGTGTTCTCTCGAGCTCTCCGTGTACGGCAAGGGACGCGCGTATCGGGCTCGGTGAAAGCTCGCCGCTGTTCAGAGACCGACAAGGGCGACAAAGACGTTCTCGCTATGTGGAGAGATTGCGCGCCGTGGTATCACGACGAGTCCTTGCTACCAACCTGCGTGCCTTTCGCGATTAGCGGGGCGATTCATCGCTGTCGTCCGCGTTGGAACCACCCACTGCATGTTTTGGTCGGGCGAGGCTCTTCACGTTTTTTATGTGGAGTGATACGGTTTGTAGGGGGCGTATAGTGTGCTGTTGGAATGAACTTGATCTATTGCGCGACGTGTGGTCATGCTCACTGTATCTCTTTGATGAGAACCTTGTCGACGTAATCCGAAAGGTTAGCTTCGTTGTGTGAATAGTCGCTTTTGAGCTTGCACTTCGACCAATGAATTCATCCGTCGGGTAGTTTGTTTGCGCGACACATTAAGTACGACCCCTCAGTCCTGCATGTATACATACATACATACATACATACATACATGCATGCATGCATGCATGCATACATACATACATACATACATACATACATACATACATACATACATACATACATACATACATACATACATACATACATACATACATACATACATACATACATACATACATACATACATACATACATACATACATACATACACACTCATACATACATACATACTACATACATACATACTACATACATACATACATACATACATACATACATACATACATACATACATACATACATACATACATACATACATACATACATACATACATACATACATACATACATACATACATACTACATACATACATACATACATACATACATACATACATACATACATACATACATACATACATACATGCATGCATGCATGCATGCATACATACAAACGACGTACCACGTAGTCTGTCTACGTCCCTGCATGTCTAGCGCTCTTTAGCGCTTATAGTGCGTTCCTGGCGCCTGAATATTACGCTGACAGATAAAAAGACAGAAAATTTCGCAACACGGTGGAAACTTGTCATTTCAGAGAGTCGTTTAATTGCTTTTGTCGTTCTCGGCAAGTAAACCTGTACGTGCAAGAAAAGTAGTACCTGTGGACGGCCCGCTATAGAAAAAGGTCCCGATCTTACAGAAGCACGAAAGAAACTCGGTGCCCGTGTGAATGTCCCGCTCCTTATGACACATAAATTACCTTTCTTGCTCGAGAAAAAGAAAAAAAGGGAAAAAGGGGTGCACTTTAACGCCGTTAACGTTAATGCAATTTTCTTGTTTCCCTGAAACGCGTCGTACTCACGCTTTGCGCGTTTACGGGTAAACACCATTAGTGTAATTTACTGGGGCGGTATCTGGGGCATACGTCGGGCTGGTTTTATATTATCCAGACGCCAGTTTATGCGTCGTGATTGAGTGAAAGCACTTGATAGATTTTTTTTTTGCCGCCAGCAGTACCTAAGCGGCCTTAGCTTTGATCAATGCAGACATATGCAAAAGTCAGTGATTTTATGACAGAAGTACTAGTATCTTCATGTTTCGGGGCTTCAATATCTCGAGCGAAGCCTGAACGCTTTTACGAGCGTTATCAGGCAGACCACGCAATAAATCACTCACAGAATAGCAGTTGGGCGAAGTGATAAATTCAAAGAAGTAAATACAGCAGAACAAGAACATAAAGTTGGCGTGGTAAATTGAGAGACCGCTTGGTCCGAGAAAAGGTGAAATATTCCAGCAATTCGAGACTGTATTCGTTTCGAAATGCGTGGTGCATATTGTTAGCGTGTTGTAGAACACGCCGAAAATCTAAATCGAACGATACAGCTGTAATATTCAACAATTTCTTGTCTCTTATATTCTACATACTTCTTTAGATTAACTGTAAATGTTCCTTTCAGTTATCCATTAGATGTTTTGTTCCACACGGCTATTTTTCATGCAATATGCGTTCGCTACAACGCAAGCGTATTTTAACGAACGTTGCAACTGCCTGGGAAGCTACAGTGCATAGTTAAAAATCACCGACGAAATTAGTTTTTCTTTGAAGCCGGGGATGTCGATGCGACGACGAGCTAACCAGGAACATAAACTGAAACATCAGCACATCCGAGGGAGAGTTGTAAATTGAGGACGAACTCGAAGACCTACAATACGATTCGTTACAGATCTATTGAAAAAGTACGAAAGTACGGCGAGTATACGAAACTTGCTTCGTGGCAGCATGAAAGGCAGCCAGACAGGATAAAGGTAACGAGGCGAAATGGGGGGCCTTCACGGGGACGCGTTTGACGGTGAATTCGCGCGAAGGAAACCAATAGGCTAACAGCCTGCGGCGTTTGTACGTACCTCACGTGAACGTTGGCTTGTTAGTTGCGTAGTAACGTACTGAATAGGTAATTGTTCATAATAGCCCCACGCCAGTTTTCATCAAATCGCAACGTACGTAATATTAAGGCTGAATGCGCCTATTCATGCGATACGTGCGCATGTAAGTTCGCCAGCTGTCCTTGCGTGGAGAGAACACGTTTCTTTGGGGGGCGTGCGACATCATCTGCTTAGCATAAGGAAGAACAAATGTTCTCATTTCACTGAGGCCTATTGGTGTCTGTTTTTTTACTGCCAAATCACCTCGTATTGTTTTCATTGTAAAAAAGCTAGAATCAAACTCGTATGAGTGACAGCATAACTGTGGCAGGAAGGTAGATCCGGAAAGTTGTTCAGTCGACTATACGGGCAAAAAAGGAATTGCGGAACTCGCAAGTTTTACTTCTCTTCACAAAATATATGTTAGTGTTTAAGAAGTGGACGACTACGAATGGTAACGCCATCTAATTTTGCACGGAAAACTTACTACAACTGGGTTGGCTACAAGTAACTTGCTGAAACAGAGTAAGCTTCCCTGGAGGACTTGCCAGCGTCAAGGATTAATCTGCGCTGGGAACGCTTGAGAGATTGTTGTTGTTGTTCCTCAGAGTCCTGGCGCAACCATCAAGGGGGATGGGCCATGAAACGGGCGGTGCCTCATTTGTGAGGTGGAATTGTTTTACCAGCCGGATTATTTAGATAACGATGTTTAAACGAAGAACCAATTGGTAAACGATAGATTAGAAATAAAATAAATAGAGGTAATACAAAAAACGAACAACCTAATATGGTTTGAAATAAAGTGAATTTATGCCTTAGCTTAACATTTTAATTGTTTTGTTGTCTTTAGAAAATCGCATACGGCCTCGCAAACGTTCCTGTGGCAAAATCCTTTTTCAGTTGCTCCAAAAGAAAAGACCACCAGAAGGGGTAAACTTAGAGCCAACCTACGGAGAGGTTCTTCTAACAGTCTCTACCCTTGGTTTGTATATAACCTGCATGTTAAGAGGAAATGGTGAAGGGATTCACTCTCGTTGCAGTGGAGGCATAGCGGAGACTGTGCCACACCAGACCTGTGTAGATAAAAGTTCAGGGGGGGGGGGGACTCGGAATCTTAGTCTCAAATCAAATTCAAATCAAATCAAATCAAATCATTTTATTTTCCCAGAAAGAAACAGGTTCTGGAGAGGTTCACTGGCTAAAAGCTGTTTATGGACAGCTTGACGAGGCCAGTGAACCCTATACAAGGCAGGTGGGACAATGACAAAAGATAATTGATATCTCCGCGGTTCTAGAGGAGCACCATCGATTTTTCCAAGGGTACTTAATATGAGAAAAATCCCATGTTGCCAAGCGAGATTTTTCAAACTGATCTGACATGACAAATTTTTCAAAGCGTGCCACGGCGATAAATGCTAGCTAGCGTCAGCATTCTAGAAATTATGGGATAATTATGTGAGGCCACTGCGAGTGCATCTGCATATTCATTGAGAGTTAAACCTTTATGCCCTGGTATCCACACCAAGCGAATGAGTCATAAATGTCTTGGGGCAAGGTCGTAAAATACTTTTAAAGCATCGGACATATTAGGCGCAGTTAATGAACTACACACAGATAAGCAATCTGAAAGAACAATAGCATCTGTTATTAATTGAGGTAATTTTCGTAACGCTAATAGAATTGCCAGTAATTCCGCTTGATAAATAGGTGTAAAATTGGGTAATGGAATCGAAAAAGACCAATACAACACTGAAGATGCAATTCCGACTCCTGCCTTCTCTTCGCGAACTGAACCATCATTTGCTATTACAATCTTTACGTCTAATCTTGCCAGGTGGTCTTTCAAAATGGCATTTAGATATCTACTGGGAAGAGTTTTGCAATTATTAGAAAAAAATATTGTCGAATTCTATTTTCATTGTTTGAATAGGTGTTCTTAGTTTACCGTCCGTACTTCACGAAGGTTACATTGTAATGTTTCTAAGAGCTTCTTTACGACGATGACTTGTGGACACTTTAATCTAGACCACTGTTGGTTAAAAAAAAGGACGTTGGCTCATTAATGAAATTTCAATGTGACCTCCTATGTGGGAATGCGTATATTTTTAGGAAGGTACGAACTGCTAGTATTTGAAACCTAGCACGAATAGAAGGCAGGCGAGCTTCCTTATATAAAATAATAATTGCGACAAATTTAGGAAGCCCAAGACATATACGTAACGCTTCGCGTTCCAGTAGTACCAGTGGTCTAATTTTGTAGGCGTGTGCTCCAGAAAACAAGACAGTCAAACTTCAATATTGGGCGAATATGCATACAATATATAATTACTAGCACATCACAACGTAAACCACAACGTTTATTGCTGAGTCTACGAGGCATTCCAAGCACCTGTTCTCCTTTAGCTGCCATATTTTCTATATGTGGACTCCATTTTAAGGTTTCAGTATAGGTCACTCTTAAGAGTTTAATCGATGTCACCTGCGGGATGAAGTCCTGTCTGTAAAGTACAGAAATCTGCACTGGAACACCAATAGGAAAAACTACGACTGCACTTTTCCTGATGCTTAATGATAGATTAATGTCGTCTAACCATGTGTCCCGAGCGTTCATAAAAAACTGTAGCATCTGATATAATGTATGTATATCTGTAGCTGTAGCAAAAAATGCGATGTCGTCAGCGTACACTTGTACATCACGGTGTACTGAAATTGTGTGATCTCACTTATTTCAATTTCACTCTTACGTTTCTTTTTCTTTCACCCTTTTTGGGGCGATTTTGGGGCGGTTTGAAAACGTTCTTACTTTTTTTTTCGTTTGAACTTTCGTTTGAGTTGCCTCTGCTCTCAGTTTCCGCTCTCTATGTCTCCCTCGTTTTCGTTCTGTACGCTATAGCATTCCCTGAATTCCAAGGCCAAAGCAAGGATAACTAGCACAATATGCTCGCCCTTGTATTGGTCATGCGACCACCAGCGTGTAGTGGCGCATATAGACGAGAGAGATTATGTGTCTGAGAAACCACGTATACACAAACACTCTTTTACGCAAGGGCGTTTCGACCCGGTTCGAACCATTGCTCGTGTACGCGTAACTCACGATAGCAATCAACGTGCCGGACAGATGATCGTCGCATCGATTATTACCAATAGCGCATGCCAATCACAGCAGTTGTGTGAATGCGGACCGGAACTCCGTGTGGGAGTAGGCAGAGCGCCAGTTTCGAACAAATCTACCCCCCTTCGTCCAAGCTACACTGAGAGGACATCGCAAGTAGCGCCAAAAAGCCAGATAGCGATCAGCAAATAGAGACCGGAGTTGACGATGAGCGTGGAAGCAGAGAGATAGAGGGACGAGCAAGCCGACGAGAGCAAGAGGCCTGGCTACACTCTCCTCCGTTGTAGGGTCTCGTACACGGAAAGCAAAGCGGTGGCGCCTTTTGCCCGGCGCCGCGTTCAATGGCTTGTTTGCGCAGTCACTCCTCCCTTGGCCGGTTTGCGTTTCACACGCATCCGTCAGCTCTCATTTGGGAGGCTTTTCACGGCCGGTCGGGGAGGGCAGGCCCACACGCCTCTTCGCGCGGACTGTACCGAAGCGCGGGCGCGCTTCGAACGCACCCCCCACCCCCTTACCCCTCTTAATTTTTTCCCTTCATGAAACGAACGAAGGTACAGAGAAAGAAAAAAAGATAGAAAAGTAAAAAAAATATTGATTGAACAGAAGTTGAACGACATAAGAACGGTACGTAGCATCTGCTTCGTCCGCTACACCATTGCTATGTACCAACAGTTCGTTCCTCTAAGACCCGTAACAACCATGCCAACGCGCTACTCGCGATTATCTCCGGCGCCATATGCATTTCTTTCGCAGCGAACAATAAAGAAACAGAAAGAAAGAAAAGGGATCTCCGCAGATCAGAGCTGGGAGAGGGATGAAAGGGAATGAAGTATTCGGTAGGTAGCAGGCGACAGTGGCAGTGTGAATGCAGATTCATTTTGAGTTTCATCTGCGGTTGGCAGTAAGGAAGTAGTAATTCGGTTTAGAGTGCGATGGGGGACGCAGTTCTGCGTTCTATACGGCTCACGGAGAACGCGCGAGATTCGTCAACCGTGCCCCCCGATTCGGGCCCACGATTGGCCTATTGCGGGTTCGAGTTCACAAAGAAGGCTGGGGCATATAGGCGGAGAGTGGCCGCGGTGACCGGGAAAGTCAGAACGCTCTCTAACGAGCTGATCAGCGAGGCTCTTGAGGAGGACTGCTTTGACAGCCTTTGGGAGTAGTTAAGCGTATTGTGAACGACGATAAGGTATACGTGGCGCTGGCGCATATATATAGAATCAGCAGCGTTTGTTGTTGCTCACCGTCGTGCGGAAGAGTTGAATGGCCCCGTTCGAGTGAGCACTTCTTTTCGTGCTCGCTCGCGTCCATGTCAAGTCAACCTCAGTACCTAGAATGTATGGCTGTGAAAAAGCGCCCGAAGACCTTGAAAGACTCTGCAAATTTTCTCAACGTAGCATATCATATCGAGGGGCACAGCCTGGTAGCACTAGCAGCGTTGTAAGAAAAAAGGCCAGCGGATTTTGTCAACGTACAAGTCAAAGACAGACTTCACAATACGGCGCCGTTCCATCTTGTTTATCGCAATAGGTATAGCAGCCTAAACTTCATCAAGTATGCACTCAATCGACAACCACTACCAATATACATAGAAAAAGCTCGTCAGATCAACCCAGAATGCGCAGGACTTTACTTTTACTCGTCAATGATCATATGAACGAAGATGATACAAAAGCTTTTGATTTACCAAGACAGTTCTCACTTGGTAGATTCTAAATGATCAAATCTTAACACATTCCAGTTAAAATGCCATCACGCACGGAAGGTACATAAGCTATCCGTGCATCGAATAGAAGCATATCAGGTATGCCCAATGGGTAAATGCACCATTTCTTGACAGGCGCGCAAAATGGCGGTGAATCAGAAAGGCAGATTTTGACTACCTGCCAAACAGTAAACAAACTACAGCACTGCTTTTGTAGTGAGCTAAGCCATTGCGTCCCCAATTTTCAAACTAAACTCTCCGTGAAATGACCTATTGACAGTAAGGTTGTTTCTTATCTGCTTTCTGTCGGTTATTTGTCTATACACTTAAAAAAAAGGTAGAGTAAAAAAGGTATTGTTTTGTCCAACAACAATAATGGTCATCCTGTTTGCCCGCGCTTCCTTTCTTAAAATCTCAGCGCTTGCCACTTTTCTATCAAGGGTGGTATTAAACGCTGATAACGCGCATGTAATCCGTGATCTGAATGTGCACGTAGTGACAATCCTAGCAAAGCAATGCAAGATGCATGACGATTAGTGTTGTGGGACAAAAAGACACCGTTTTTTTACTCGATTTTTCTTAAAGTGAACTTAAACCTTCTGAAAATATATGTTAATTCCGCCTTGTGTATGAATGATTTGCTGCAAACAACTTATTTAGTTGATGCAAGACGATATACTGCAATACCTCTTTGCCGCATTTTTATATGCGCCCATCTGCGTAGAGTAATACCGCGTGTATTTATGTTTTTCTTCCTTTTCACACAAAATTGTTCTATGCCGGGCTTCACCATGACCTCACCAACGTATTTACGTCACCGAAACACGTCAATAAAATCCAGATCACAAAATAAAAAACACAAACAATATCGGGCTAATTTGGATAACCTGGGAGTCATTAGCTTTAACCACTGGACCACTGACGCATAACCCCGAACCTCTACAAATGATCCTTGTATCGTTCACATCATCTCTCTTTCACTGTGACGTTGTAGCCATGTGGCAGTGTCAACATCTTAAAGACGTGACGTGAAGTACTGCCTTCTTACACTAATGGGCGCCGGTAGGATGCGCTTCGATAGTCTCAGTGCTGGGGTGTTTTGATGCGAGCGTTCCTTCGTTCAACTCAAGCTACGAGGTGCCCTAGTCCGAACGGTTGAGGCTGGCTCCCTGATTTCCACTCCATTTCTTCCCAATGCAGTTTGAGAGTGTGCTCTATTGCAGTGAGACGCGCCATCAGCCAACGGGATACTTTCGCTCATTCGCGGCTCAAGCTATACGAGCTCTGCTGTCGTGTTTCTGAAGCACTGAATGCTTGTGTACGCCTGAGCAGAAGTGTGTACGTTGCACATTTACCCGAGAACAGACCCCTTCTCGTTTCTCTCCTCGAATGATGACGCCTCTCATGAGCGCATATATGCAGCACTAGTGTTTATTATGTGCTTGTTGACGCTATTCCCTGCAACCTTTCTTCTTCCCTTCATCCCTTCCCCAGTGCAGGGTAGCAAACCGGATGTGCGTCTGGTTAACCTCCCTGCCTTTCCTTGCATCTTTATCTCTCTCTCTCTTGACGCTATCTTTGCGTGGCCATCACAGCGCGCTTTGAATGAATTTATGTTAACTATAGTTCACCTACCAGGAAAATGTAATCTTGATCATGGACGTTAGTGGTTGCGATGGAGATGTTCCACCAGTATCAGGCGTCAACGCAGGTGTGTCCGTATGAAAAGGGTGCTATAGCCGCAAAACAACAGCAGACACTGTCCGAGCTCTCATTTATCAATGTACAATGGATATTGAACGAAGTCAAGTTTCACGGTCGTATTAAGCCGATTTATGCGATGGAGTTATCAACCATGCTCTAGAGCGCGGCTTTTAGGTTCAGTTTCTGCGCTCAGCGACGTCTGCGTAATCGGTAGAGCGAACAAGGACGAAAGAGAGCGAACGCGAAGGGCATTTAGGGACGAAAGACGGCGATAACAAGGGCTACGTGACGAGGAGGGAACGATGGTGGCGAGAAGGCAGGTTCCACGGTGGACACTCATGGCTGTTTTGGAACACGCCCAAGCGCTACCTTTCGTTGTCTCTTGGTTAGCGATGCAGAAACTTAACTCTTCGTCTGCGGCTATTTAAATGAAAAGGGCTGCTCAAAATCTTCAGTGACAATCACGCTGCTCACAAGGATTCCTTCTCAAAGACATTCTAAAGAGAACCAATACATTGGTTTAGATTGATAAACGGCCATCATAGGTCTCTCATGTCACAAGTATCACTGTTAGTTCATTATTAGCGGAGAAAATCAAGCTTGAAACTTCCTCTTGAAATATCGCGCCTAAATTTGCTTGGTGTGGCGTAAAAAATTTCAAAATCTTTTTCTTTTGTATTTACGCAATATTGGCTTGATGAAATTTTCTGAAACTTCGTATCGTGGGTCAATGGCACCCAACGATGACAATGTAGTTCACTTTTATACATCGAAAGAAGAAGTGGAGAAAGAAGAAGTGATCCTTTGAGTCGCGTCGCTCGTTTTTCTACTCCTGCTGCTGCAGCCAAGGCTCTAGCCGTTGAAGCTTGCTCTCGGGGTGTGGCCAAGAATTCAGACAAGACAAGATGCCCTTATCTTCGCCAGGGCCAGGGACTTTTCTTTGGTCTGCTTCTACGGATTCAAAGGAGGTGCCAGTGGATCTTTTTTGAGCAACGGAATATCATCGGTTCCAGTGGCTCTAGTCCCGAACAATGACGGCATCATTCGGATGAAAAACCCAAAGATCATTCAGGCGAAATTACGGTCAGTGACGGCCCAATACCAGTCCATAACGGAGGTCCGCCAGTTCGGCAGAGGAGGCATACTGTGCTTTTCGCCATACCAGTCCTGTGTCCTAGATCTGCTAAAGTGCTCAACGTTTGCATCCCAGCCGGTGAGCGCGTTCATACCTTCTCATTTAGCATGTACCCGAGGTCTAGTGCGTGGCGTCGATGCCAACATGCCACCCTCCGAAGTACTAGAGCTGTTTTTGCCAGCAGGTGCTATTTCTGTCTATCGGTGTGGACGGGTGGTTGATAACAACAAAATACCAACTGAGTCTGTATTTGTGACCTTTGCGGGATCAGTCCTACCATCAGAAATTAAGGCTTGGCCTTTAATTTACAGAGTAGAGCCGCTCTCTCCTCGTCCGCTCCAATGCATAAAGTGCTGGCGTTATGGTCACACAATGAAAGGTTGTAGGTCAGCGGTCAGGTGTAAGGTATGCGGGGAAGGTCACAATTCTAGCGACTGTCTGAGTGATAAAGAAAAGTGTTGCCTATGTAGCGAAGCTCATGCGGCCGATAGCTCTAGTTGTTCGGCAATGGTACGTGAACTGCAAATTCTAGAGATAGTAGAACGAAGACGGTGTTCACGGAAGGAAGCAGCAATTGAAATACAAGCACGAACACAAGGCTACGCCGGTGTTACAGCTCGTAATATGCCAACAATAGAAGCTCTCTCTGTCCCTATTGCGGAAGCGATTGAGAAGGCAGTGGAGAAGGCAATGGAGCGCATCGCTGGGAATATTTGTGAGTCCTTGGCCCAGATTCTATCGAACCAGATGGCTCAAATGTTGGGTACAGCGGAAAACAACCACAGTGCACCACGTAACATTAGTGACTCCTCGGAGTTTGCAAAGGAGTATGACTCTGCTACGCCACATCAGGCTACGGAAGCCCTTCACATTCGTGACTCCCCTAAAATTTCAAAGAAGTATGGCTCCGATACGCCACAGCAACCTATGGTAGCTGCAGATTCAGTAGAGGAAGGTAGCATATCTCAATGCGAGCTTACCAAGAAAGTGGAGGACTCAGACGAAATGGAGATGGATCCCCGATCGCTAAAGCGCTCGAGATCCCCTTTATACAAAAAAGGCATCGCACCTGTCGATTCAAAAACCAAAAAGTACCAGAAGAACAACCTGTCTAAAGCTGATTTTCTTAAAGAAAATATTCTAAACAAGGCCATCGCTGAGGCTATTTTAGAGCAAAAATAGGGTCACTTAAAATTCTTCATTGGAATTGCCGATAAATTCACTCTGCAGCAACTGATCTAATATATTTGGCATCGAAATTTTCTCCAGATATTATTGCACTGCAAGAAACTTGGCTTTCAATGCATCAGTCTTTTCAATTAAAGAGATTTAGATCTTTCCGTCTAGACCGTCCATCGAAAGGTGGAGGTTTGGCATTTTTTATTAATAATAGAATAAGTCTCAAAGCAAAAATTGCGTATAAGCTCATGTCACCTGAGAGTGAAATTCTCGCCTTAGAAATAACCTTACCAGGCTGCATGCCTTTTTTGGTGGTGAATGCATACTTTCCTAAAGGTGTAATAGATACTCGATGTTTAGACGCTGCAGTGACTTCTAGTTATCAAAATAAAATTCTAATCGGCGATTTCAATTCTCATCACACGTGCTGGGGTTTCCGAACTGATCAATGCGGTAAGAGATTGTGGGAGTGGACAGCGGATAATAACTTGTGTTGCCTGAATTCAAGAACACCCACTTACATTAGTGATAGGTCACGTTCAGCCTTAGATTTAAGCTTTGTGAGTTCATCACTCACTAGTTTGTCGTGGAGTGCGTGTGATTGTGCAACTAACAGCGATCATTTGCCAATATTATTCGAGATTGCTTGCCAAGTTATAATGTCAGGCTCTCAGACTCGAGTGTTTATTAATTACACCAAATTTAGGAAAGATTTAGAATCTGCTTTGGCAACTCATTCTGAAGAGCAAGAAGATACAAAAGCCATGAGACTAAGTGCACTGATTAAAAGAACATATAAAAATGCAGAATTCGTTGTGGAATCCGCAAAGAGCACAACCCACAGTCCGTGGTGGAACTCGGACTGTGCCCGGGATTTCCGACGAAGAAAGGCAGCTTGGAAAAAACTTATGTATAACCAGTGCCCTCAAAACTGGTCTGATTACAAGTATCACGCTGCAATTTTCAAACGCACGGTCTCTTTAGCTAAGGAACAATATGATAGAAAACATTATGATCACCTTTCAAAAGCTTGTAACAAAAAGGCGCTGTTCAGGTTCATGAGATCACGTAAAATGATGCCATCTCAAAATAATATAGGGTTTGAGATTATGTCCTTAGAAGAAACAAAGAAATCCTTAGAAACCATGGCTAAAGGCCTGGAGTGTAGATTTACATCAACTAAGCCTTACGATCCACAAAAACCAGCGTCAACGATTGAAGTTACTGAAGTTACAGAGGAAGAGTTAGCACAAGTGATACAAGGTTTGCCCTCGTCAGCTCCTGGTCCGGACGGAATCACAACTGCTATGATAAAAATATTATTCAAATTATCACCATGTGACCTACTAAACACTGTAAATTATTCGGTAAAATATGCCTGGATTCCGCATGAGTGGAAATTAGCTAAAATAGTGCCGATACAAAAAAGACAAGGATTCGGATATGTCATAGAAAACATTCGACCCATTTCTCTTACATCTAATATGGTGAAGCTCATCGAAAGAGTGCTTAATGAAAGAGTTATAATATGGATGGAGGAAAATTCGATATTAAATCCAAATCAAATTGGCTTCAGAACAGATTGTTCAATCTGGTGTGCACACGCAGATTTAGAAAGCCGCATTCAGCGTGCTCACAAAAAAAGACAACATGCGGCACTAGTGACATTGGATATAGCTAAGGCATACGATAGTGTAGAACATTCAGTATTATTAGACATATTAGAGAGCCACAATCTCCCAAAATATATATTGGCGTGGGTGGGGGAATTTTTGAGAGGAAGGGAGTTTTATTGCTTTAAGGATGGTTGCGCATCGTCAAAGTGCAAACAAACTTGTGGTGTCCCCCAAGGTGCTGTATTATCGCCAGTTCTATTTAACATCCTAATGAGCACTATACCGCATTGCCAGGACGTGAAGGTGTTTGTATATGCTGACGATATTGCATTTTTCACGGCACATAGTGACATATATTCTTTATATCAAACGCTACAGAGATATGTCAATATGATGGAGAGATGGCTAGATGCAGTCTGCATGACCTTAAATGTAAATAAGAGTGCAGTATTGATATTCCCGTTATCCGATCCCATCTCAATTTCAATATGTTATAAACAAGAGCCCATTCCACAGGTGGAATCTCTTAAATATTTGGGAGTAACTTATAATGCCAACCTAAACTGGACTCCTCACATAGAAAGCATGGCATCTAAAGGACAACGCGCCTTAGGAATTCTTCGTAGACTGAGCAGCCGCCGATATGGTCTACGCAGAAGCACAATGGTGATGATCTATAAAATGTATATGCGACCAATTCTAGAATTCGGGTGCGTATTGTTCTCAGGTGGCCCTGCCTATAAAATAAAGCCTCTGGTCATGCTGGAACGAGAAGCCTTGAGATTGTGTCTAGGACTACCGAGGTTTGTAAGAAACAATGTTTCGTATCAGGAAGCACGATTACCTACATTGCCTTGCCGTTTTCGTATCCTAACAGTTCAGACGTTTCTGAAATTTTATAGCTATGCGCCAAGACGATCTGAGTATGATTTTATAAATGACCCAGACAGCTTTTTTCTTGCCCATTGGCCACGCTTTCGAACACCTCAAATTGCTTTTGTTGAGAAACAACTAGATAGGTTAAATGCAAAAATTCGAGATGTGATTGCTGCGCAGAATACAAATCAAATTCTCAAGATTGAATTCGATGACATTTTTCCCTCTAAGCCCAAATTACAATCCTATAGGGTATTAAATAGCCGACTGCAGGATTATCTTGCACACGCGGAAACGAATAACATTATAGCCACAGATGCTTCAGTATTGGATGAAAAGACAGGTGTAGGTATATACTCACATTCGCTTGACTGGTCTTTTTCATTAAGATTACCGGATTTCACCCCAGTTTTTGAAGCTGAGCTGTTGGCAATAGTTCTAGCGCTGCGAAAGCTACCTTTGAATGCCGCTAATGCGATCATAATAACGGATTCCCTGTCAGTATGTACGTCGATTACGGCGTCAACAAAATCGATGGCCTAAAGACGCTCCTTATGCTAGTTCCTCCTCAGCTGCAGCTACTGAAATTAGTATGGGTACCCGGTCATTGCGGCTTAGAAGTAAATGAAATCGCCGACACTCTAGCACGAGCAGCATTGAAAGGGCCAGTACTATCAGTCCTTCCCGAAGTGGCCACTATAACGGCGACAAGATACAGAAAGCTTGCGCTCAGTGCAGACGCTATGGAAGCAATATTGTCAACACCAGAATTTTCTCACTTAAGATTTCCATGGAAAAGTCATTGGTGTCCTACAAAACAGTTGGAAACCATAATAACCAGATTTCGATGTCGTGTCCCCCCGTTAAATTTCTATTCACATAGGGCTGGTCTGGCGATATCACCACTATGCAACTTTTGTTCAGAATTGGAAACAATAGAGCACTATTTTTTATCATGTCGCCGATACAAATTGCTTAGGAAAACATTCTTAGCCCTCCCATTCGCTAGCCTGCGGTTGAACTTATCTACAGAAAACATACTTTCCTTCGGTGCTTACGATCTGGGCTTCAGCCACGAGAACGTTTTCTACGCAGTTTGCAAGTACCTGATTGAAAGTAAAAGAATTAAGCTTTTAATTGCGTGATTATTAATCATGCAAAGAAAATAATAATAATTCTAACGAACACAAGAGCATTGTTTAACTATCCTGATTCTTATTCAATGTAATGAATAGTTGTCTTATCTGCACGAGTGACAAGCAACTATTGCACTCCATTCATTCTGACTAGGGTTTCTTTATTTATTTTTTTTTCATTCTTTTTTTCTGGTGGGTGGTTTCGGTATTAAAAAAAATAAAAAAACTTACCTAATTAAATCATCGATTCTTGGCCAATCCCCCTGAGTGGGTACGAGCCATGTCTGTGAATTCATCATCATCATCATCATCATCATCATCATCATTATACATCGATCGTTTTATCATAAGGCCCAGTAGATGCCTTCAAAATTTATGACGTCACTGAGTTTTATGCGGAAATATCAAGGTGACGTCTGCCTCTGCAATGCCCTTTCGCGTGTTTCCTCGCTTACTAAGCATCGTCTCGCGCTAAGGGCAGTGTTTTCAGGATTGTGAAATAGTACTTTACTAATGCGCGAAAAATCGTTTTGATCGATAGTGTACCTTTAATGCAAACCATGTACGTACACAAAATAGTAACAGCCAGCAGCTCTTTATGAAGAGTGAGCGACGCAAGCGGAGGAAGTACGCTGTCTGCCGGTGTTGCTAAGCGAGCTTGCCCGAGCAGAGGCTCGGCGCACCCGATGACCGAGTCCAGTGGTGCACGCCGCCGAAGCAGAGGCACTGGCCTGAACTCATGGCAAAATTAAAAACCCTTAATTGCTACGCTTAAAATTTGCACTAGGCATTATCGTAATAGTCAGTAAAAATTTCCTCTCTTCTTTGCACCCTGATTTTCCTCCACATGAAGCGGGTACCAAAGTGGACATAATCTTGTTAAGCTACCTGGTTTTCAATAATCCATTCTCTCTTTCTCTTACATGCGCATGTCTTTGGGCGTATGACCTTCTGCAGCTGAAATGCAGGGCCAGCAAGCCAACATCAGGTTGTTGGGCTGGTTGACTAGTGCCGTAAGTGAAGTTTCAGGTGAAATATGGTAGCCTTCAAGGAAAGGGTTTAGGCAACATACTTTTCGCGGAAACATAGGCTGAAAGGTACATAAAGACTTTCATGGAAGCACAACGTGAATTAAGACTTCAATAGCCCTATAACACTAATTATAACTTAGTTTCTCTTTACATGTCGTGCCCCGTAGCACTTTTCTTCTGTTCAGTAGTGTTTGGTTCTACGTTTTGTATTGTTTACTTTTTCTCGTTCGTATTGCATAACAATTCGGTATTTTATTGTAAAGCCTTTTCATAAGGTCTTTTTGCACGGATATAAATAACAGTATCTGCCTTAGGGAACTTTTCCACAACTCATGTTGAGTTCTGGGGTCCCATCAGTAAACACATGATGTGCTTTATTCATGTCGTTCTAAATAACAAACAGATTGATTTCGTTGGTAATTATCTGCGCCAGTATCTCAGGGAGGGATGAATAAACAAAGGTGGGAAAGAATGCAAGAGAATGCCAGCACGAATTTCACGCACTTGGAAAGAGGGGAAAAGCAGCCATTCCAAATTCCTATTTCCGACAACGAGCAGCCAACGACCATTCTACATAGCTGTATAAGAAGAGGGCATGGGTACACAGTAGCTCAGATATAAAAAGTAGAAGCCTTACTGCCTTATTCATGCCCCAGCTTCCGTACACACAGGGTGCTATAAAGCGTTTCAAACGACGCATGCATGTTACTGTTGTGATTATCGCACATACCTATGTTTACTTTTTACACAGCAGGTACTCCGAATTCACCGCTACAGAGCCCAAACATGCGAACAGCGAGCGAGTACTCTGTAAGCCGTGGTACAAGTTAAAGGAAACTCTGTGTCGTAATTTCAGTAACTTTAACTGTTTTTTTATTTTATAGCTTCGCCGAGAATGTGGCACAAATAGTCTGAAATCACTCAAGTATGTGTGCTTCACTAATGAAAGTTGTGTTGCCTGTTTCTCAAAGGCTTTTGTTTATGGTGTATTGTAGCAGTTTCTTATCATATCCTAGACTTATCGTCTTCCGTTTGGATCCCGTATTAATCGCTGAAGTAGATTATACTTAACTTATTCTTTAGTGTATCGTATTATACTAAGAAACAGTCCTCAAGAGCTGCCGTGGCGTAAAGTACGACCACCATCGAAACTGCGATAACGAACCCCCGCGGGACGAGTACGGAAGACGGTCGCGGGCTGCGACGCGGACCACCGACGTAGCAGCATAGCAGCAGCAGTGTCGTCGGCCGCAATAGCGACAGCGTAAACGAGCAGGCGGAACGGCTCATGACGAGACGCCACCAAGTCGCTAGCGCTAAGCCGCCGGCCCGAGCCTTATTAGGGGGCCCGCGCTAGCGTGTATGGCGGAATCCAGATAAGAACCTTCTCCCGGGGCGCGAGAGACGAGACAGTGGCGGCGGCGACCGCCACCACGACCGCTGCACGAAATGGTGCCGTCGCCGCTGTCAGTGGCAGCAGCCGACGACCCAGACTGTGCTCAGTCCCCCACACCACACGCACGCTTCTCGGGCGCGTGTGGATGCCGCACACACTGCCCCGCGGCTAGACGCAATTAGGGAAAAAGGCTTCTTCCGCGCGATCCCCGTACCGGCCTCGTGTGCCACACCGTACGGAGGAGAGATTGGGCAGAGAGAAAGGCTGGCGGGAAGGGAAGAAAAGAAAGAACTAATGGGGAGGGGGGGCGAAAACACGCCACCGCGGCCAATTCATCCATGAGCTGGACCTCTTCAGAGCGGCCACGGGGGTATTAGACGGGCCTGCAGTTGACAGACGCTCTCAAAATGGGCTGCCGTAATTAAATCCCCACGTCGATGCGATCAGTGGTTGGGTTCCTTAACGCTGCCACAGACGCGCTGATGACTACGCCGCCTGCTTTGTAGGGTACCGGTATAGCTCCTAAGAGGGGGTGGAGCTCACGCCCGCGAGTAAAGTCGCCATAACGTGTAGCTCGGACGACGGGAGCGAATCGCGTTGCCAACGTCTCTCCACGTCGCTTCTATCCCATCTCGCGTGCGTTCTCGTAGTGCTCGACGCTAGTGAGTGAACGTTGCATGTGGCTATGGGCTGGAGCGAGAAAAAAACGCTAGTTTTTAATGAAGCGCTGACGTTAGGTACGTAACGAGGTATGAGTCAGTGTGCTCTTCTATATAAGAGTTGTACAGAGAGAAATTACCCCGCTCTGCGAGAAAACACACGCACCAACTCTCTCTCTTTCTCCCTCTCTCTCCCTCTCTCTCTCTCTCACACACACACACACACACACACACTTCATCCTGGCGTCCATTTAATTGGAAGCTGGGCAATGAAAATATGTTCCGTAAGTATATGCACCCTGCATGATGGGAGTGTGACATGGTTTTGAGTGCCCCGCAATGAATGGCACGTGTGCATTGGGAAATCACTGGGCCCCTGGGCTCATTATTATGAAGCTTAATTGAAAAAAAAGAGAAAGGACAGACAGTGAAGCATGTTATTAAATTGTGTAGCTGTGGGTTTCATGTAATGTATCACGAATTTAATGAGGTCTTTTCTTTATGTTACATGCTTCCAGGAATGAGACAATAATGGATTACTTGAGCCCGCATAATACGCTACGTTCCCCAACTAAGCTGCAATTTTTTTATTGCGCACAAAAGTAACTGCGCTCTTCTGAATATGTGAGCACTCGTCTGAGTAAAAGCAGGAATGGGGAATGGCAACCCGCTCTCACACAATCATGAAGTGAAAATCTTATGGTTTGCCGGAATGGAAGACAAGCACACACACGCACACGCAGAAATATATATATATATATATATATATATATATATATATATATATATATATATATATATATATATATATATAGAGAGAGAGAGAGAGAGAGAGAGAGAGAGAGAAAAGGAAAAAAGTGTATACTTAAGGGCTCGTTTTTCCGTGTTTTTACACAATATTAATGAGATCTAACAGACAATAATGCCAAGAAAAGTATAGGAGAAGATATCAGACCAAATTGTAATGTAAATATGAAGAAAAGTGGGTGAAAAGATAACTTGCCGTGGGTCCTACCCACGGATCCTGCCCACTGCAAGTTATCTTTTCACCCACTTTTCTTCATATTTACATTACAAATTGGTCTAATATTTTTCCTATACTTTCCTTGGCATTATTGTCGGTTAGATCTCATTAATATATATATGTTTGTATATATATATATATATATATATATATATATATATATATATATATATATATATATATATACATATATATACTCCCACGTGTCTGGCAATACTGAAATATAGGGGCAGAGTGGAAATGATATAATTGCTCGCTCCCTTTGTCATTACTTCTTAAATGCGCGCAGCATTGCTTAGCGAACTTCGGCAATTTTGAGCGTATCTATCTATCTATCTATCTATCTATCTATCTATCTATCTATCTATCTATCTATCTATCTATCCGCCTAAGACTTTTAGCTCTCCTGGGCGTTTCGTTAACGGTATCAACACCGAATACATTTCATGGTATTGCTGCTCTTGCGGGGGTTTCGTTCACCTGACATGTTGCAAATTTGACATGGTATGACATGATTGCATGGAAACAGAAGTGACTGACTCTAACGTGGAAATCATGACATGTATGTCATGTAAATCATGAGTCATAACTACACGCCACGGTCACGGTACTCTCGCAGTCGTTTGTTTCGCTAGCTTCACATATACGGAATTTGGTTTTACGGGACGTGAATGCATCACGAAGGTAAATGACTGGTGCAAACATGATAGTCATGAGATGCGTGTCATGTAACAACATGACTACATGCTACGCTCATGATGCGCTCGCGGCCGTTTCACTAGCTTCACATGTACCACATTTGGTATTACGTGACGCGAACAGATGACGTAGGTAAATGACACGTCCAGACATGATAATTATGACATGTGTGTCATGTAACAACATTGGTACATGCCACACTCATGATACGCTAACGGCTGTATCACCAGCTTCACATATGCCAAATCTGGTATAACGTAACGTGAATGGATGACAAAGGTATGTGACTGGTGTAAAGATGATAATCATGAGATGCGTGTCATGTAAGAACAAGACTACTTGCCACACTCTAGGTGCCAATACAGTTCAACGTGACCCGGCGCGCGGGTGCGCCGGCGTTCATTTCGTCGCGTCACCCAGGCGATGCCACCCCAGGCACTGATCAGCCTCGCAGGCGCGCATCGCACTGCACTGCTTTTACGCATGTGCGTTTGATCGCGCCCGGCGTCCCTACGTCACGAAGCTAGGCAGACACGGTGCTGTCCGGGTGACGACGTCGGCGCGAAATGCACCATGTCGCAATTCGTGCCGGTTGCCGCAGGGCCTCACCGGTAGATGCTGGTCGTGTCCAACATCAGACTATAGAATGCTCGCATTTTGCCTAGCGTAGCGTCGCTGCGCCCAGCGTGCGCACGCGTCAGCGTTACGTGCACTCGCCGTCGTTTCGCTATCTTCACATATGCCATGTTTGGTATTACGGGATTTGAATGGCCGTTAACGGTGTGTGACTGGTGCAAACAAGATGATCATGAGATGCGTGTAATGTTACAATATGGCCACATGCCACGCTCATTATGCGCTCGCGGCTGTTTTGCTAGCTCCACATATACCAAATTTGGTATTGCATGACGTGAAAAGACGACGAAGGTAAATGACACGTCAGAACATGATAATCGTGATATGCGTTTCATGTAAAACATGACTGCATGATACGCTCATAGTGTGCTCGCCGACGTTTCACTTGTTCCCCATATACTAAATTTGGTAGTACGTGACGTGGTTGGACGACGAATGTAAATGACACGTCCAAACATGATAATCATGGCATGTGTTTCATGTAGAACTGGCACACATGCTACACTTATAGCACGCTCGTGGCCGTTTCGCTTGCTCCACATATACAAAATTTGGTATTAGGTGACGTGAATGGGTGACGAAGGTAAACGACATGCCCAAACGGGATAATATTGACATGGAAGTCGTGTACGGCATACTTTACCTCCACATCGTAACGTTGTGCTGATTTTAATTTGACATATCCACCTTCGTTATTCATGCTTCACACGTCATCGATTCCCACTGTACGTGAAATCTGACAATCTTCTGTATATGTACTCACCTCAGGACGGCCATAAAAATAATTTACTACAGTAAAATACGAAATAAATTATTCCTTAACTCATGTAGAGAGTTAAGGTCAGTTCTGACCGGAGAACAAAGCCATATCTGCGCAGAGTCTATTGCCGGTTTGTGTTTCCGAAAATAAGCGACCTCTGGTAATTACTTCGGAGCAATCAATTTCGACCAATTCCACAGGCAGAACTACAGCCTAAACGCATATGAGTGCAACCAGCAGTCGACCAGGATGACGTCATCACTGACAGCAACAATTGTACTGGTGTTCTAGATTGGTTGACACAGGTGTGCCATGCATGCTGTAGTCGCAAGCACGTCTCGCACAACTTAGAAGTGATGTCGATCAATTGTATCATGCTGGGATACACAGAGGAGTATGACAGTAGCGATCTTCCGAGGTTCGGTATCGGTTTTCAACGTCGAAGTTTGTCAGATTTCATCACTCTGCCATGAGTAGCAGCGTCCATTTCTCGTCAATCTGAACGTGGCATGGCGGTTTGTTCTTCACAAGAAGGGCTCCAATTCTGCCATTTGACCCGACTACCTCTATTCAGTAATTGATAACTCAATTAAAGTCTTCAAATTACTGCCGTAATTGATTCTTTGGGCGTCTGACAATACTCGCAGCTACATAAAACACGTTTCGTTTCTCCGTTTAGGAATCGATATAATACAAAAGTCAACCATGTATACACAGAAGTAGTTGATTGTTTATGTTACACTGATATACCGCAGTATGTACAATGCCAATTGGCACTCTCTGTTAGAGGCGTGATGCAGGGCCTCATCACGGCTAGACGGTGACATCATCCCCAGCAACCAAGGCAGCGCCACCTCTATTTAAAAGATTTACTGCAGGCGTTAACCAAGAGAACCGAGAGAAAAAGTTGTTAGAAATATATAAGGTAAACTTGTGAAATCCATGCATGTGTGCCGTTAGAACAATAGGCTGAGTGCCTGGCACCTATCAAGGTCACGGGTTTGACTTCCAAGTCATCCGAATCTTTGAAGCTTTCAAAAGCAGCGGCTGTTCAGGTTTGTCATTATGCATCCTCCGCATTCGCAAAAGCTCGGCGGGTAAGTACGACTGAAATTGTATATGTTCCAAGCGCCTACCAGCCCAGCCATCGGTGCCTAGTGATATAAAATTGATAATCATTCAATTCGGCTGAAAGTGTTTGCTAACAACGTTTTTATAACCAATTCAGCTTCGCTACTCCACTCGTGAGCCTGCACACGCGGCAGACTCGTAAAATTAAGGCACCGCTTTTCCGCCTAGATTCAGCGGCGATGGTCTCCTTGATTAGCTCCAGCAATACGCCGTTGCTATCAATGACACGTTGCTGGTGATAATCGCGGAGGCAACGCTCCTGCCGCCACGAGCGGAAATGCGCTAGAAGTAGCCGCTAGCGACGCTGCGTTTCTGCAAGCTAGCTTTTCTTCTGAACTTCATGCGTGACTATTCGCGATGACTGCGAACGGTGAGTGCTTGGGACGCAGTTTTTTAGGGGCGAAGCTCCCTATACCGTGGGCTGTGCGTCCGCAACGTAGTAGTAGTAGTGTAGTAGTAGTAGTAGTAGTAATAGTAGTTGTAGGTAGCCACGTCCACGGCCGGACTATAGAGGAGCGGCACGCGTGCACTCTTTTGGATTGAGGAGGAAACCCACGCACGTTAATCATAAATAAAAAGATAGTTGTTTCTGATTAACTAACCAACAGGGACTAGTATCAGTGACTTAATCTCAATAAAATTTGCCTTGAATTTGATGCTAACAAAAAAAAAGTAACAGAAGGACGCACTTTGATCTGACCAGAAAAGGTTGCCACGTTAAACTCGCTGAGTGTAACCTCCTTGGTTTCAGCATGGTTTAGCGAGATTAGGCCGCAGTGCCATATGAACTAGACACGAAGCGCAGGACGTAAGAGAGTGCACGCGTCCGGCCGTGCCACCTCTCGTTTAATCCTTGGAATGTCCACTGGATGGCGGCACTTCTATATAATGAATATATGATGAAAAGATGCGAGATTGCGGTACTTGGAAAGTTCACCACATGGACGGACAGGTGGACAGACGTACAGACAGTCGGACGAATAGACAGACAGTTCGACGGATGCACGAATGAACGGACGCACAGATTGACGGACGGATGGATGAACGCACGGATAGGTGGACGTACAGACGCACGCACGCATGAACGCGCGGACGGACGAATGGACGCACTGATCGGACGCACGGACAGTCGCACAGACAAACGCACGGAAGGATGGATGCATGAACGAACGAATGAATGGAGGCACAGACGGACTGACAGACGCTTCACCCCACTCATTATCAAGCACTCCGTGGACATGCTGTGATTTTTTTTTTAGTGTGTGAGAGGAACACAACTGAAAAATGCAATTTTTCTGCTTTCATTTGCATGGCTACAAAAGGGACACCGGTCATACCTCCGCATAACAGCTGGTACTTGCAAAAAATATTCGTAAAGCTGGTCGCACCACCCTCTTGAAGATAGGAATCAACTTCACTGAACTCGACTATTCGAGCTTAGGGAATTCGTCAGGCACCTTCAGCACTATTGTACACTTTTATCAAAACTGGGACCATGATTTTCCTGAACAGTGACAGCCGTCCTCTGTTTGCCGACTTGTTTTGGGTCAGAAGTCTAACACCACGGGCCCATTTTTTTTTTTGCCTCCACTGCGAACACGGCTGCTGAGGCCGCGATCAAAACAACAACCTTCTGGTCAGCAGCCTAGCACCGAAAGCACTGTACTACAAAAGTGGCAACAAAGAAGGTGAGGCCTTAAATGTACACGTATTTCCTTGAATAAACGGTTGTTGGCACGAGAACATTAGTACCAGTAGACAGCCAGTCGTGTTGGAATGATACCAGTATTACAGATGACGCTTGACTATATTTTGCTGTTTGTGGAACAAGGTTTGAGAAATGCTTGTCTTTATTAAGCTGTCGAGAATTTACAGCGAAAGCTTTTATGAGATTAAAACTCGGGTCACGCGCGGCGCTGTAGTTGTCCAAAAATGGCTTGTTTTTGGGACAAGTTGGTGCATGCTTGGTGCAGATGACTTAGGCACCAAAAACATTTCTTGAAACAGGAAAAGCAGAAGAGAAGAAGGAACCGAGCCGTTGTTGTCCGCCGCCGCCGCCGCCATCGGTGTCCGCAACCACACCGCACGAAATTAAAAAAAAATGGTACCAACGACACAGTGGGGCTCGAACACAGGTTCGCTGGGTGCCAACCCAGTATTCCACCACTGCGCCACGTCAGTTTCTTTCTTTATTGCCTGTGTACATACAACATTCACAAACAAATGTACATCAAAAAAAGGACAAACATGAACAAAAGAAAAGAGGTAAAAAGCGTCAAACTTAACATGCTTTTTTTTAAATTCCTTCAATGAGCCTGTATGGTATATGGCAATCTAGAATAATGGTGCGCCATGCTGATGTTAATGCACATACGGTTTGGCAATATTTCTTTCAATCTGTCTGTTCATTCGTGGAATCACAAAAGGTTCAATAAGAGGTGCCTGAATGGCTTCATCAAGTAGAAAGCCTTCTACACTGAACGACGTCGGTGCTTGAGACTTGTTGGCAAACTTGCCTTAGACAAGCTTGATGTCGGAAAATCAGTCGCGTTCATACGACTTACAAAGCGTTTCAAAACAGCGAAAGAACAACCAGTCATTGCACAATGCGAATAGGTTGACGAGTGGGTCGTCCAATGCTCCAACCTATTAAAAAGCTTGTTCTTGATCACCTGTTAACTGTGACGCATACCTACTTCAGACATAATTCCTCATCGTCGTCAGTCACTGCATGAGCAATTAGAAGAATTTTTTCAAGTATTTAGCGGGTACCACGCTTCTATAAAAATGACGAAAAATAACATAGCGAATGCCAGCGTACTACTAAAAAAATTTGTATTATTAATGCCGCAGCGGGTATCAAGCAAGTATGTTTGCAGGAGTTACCCAATGAGTGTTTAGAAAAGGTTCTGAAGGACTGCCCTTCTAGCTTTCGCTGTGACTGTGCTGCGCCTTCCATGCAGGCCTGGTGTTTTTTTTTTCTTGAAAAAAAATTTAATGCTGAATCTTGGGTGTTACGGCCATGAAATCAATGATTATAGTACACATTTAAACTGTGCAGACGACGTGTGAAAATGGTGCAAAATGGCGCTGCTACACCGCTATTTCTTGCATCGTTCACTGCTCCCCTTCTGAGAGGAGACGTTCATGGGGAGCAGCGATACATATTTGGTTCTAAAGATGAATAATCGATAAATTCTAAAAAAATGCTTTGATGCGCTGTCATGACCAATTGATATGCAATCAACAGGTAATTGATAATAAATCATTAACCATTATATCATAGAAAATGCTTGGCGATCTTAGCCTGAAACAAAAAGACAGAGAAAGAAACATACAAAAAAGGAGACAGATTGAAAGAAACAGACGCACAGGAGCGATGGGAAAGAGACAGAGAAAGCATGTATAGTATCGCAAGGCAAGGAAATGAAATTTGAAGGTGAGGAGGACAAGAAGAATGAGGGCGACGCCACCAGCTTCGTCGCTTCATCTGCCCTCGCCTCTCTAGTGCACATATGACCAATTTTTCTTTGGTGACATTTTGTTGTGTTTTGTATTCTTTTTCTGTTTGCTTTACCAATGTCACTTCTGTGACAGAAATGATATCGGTGAGGTTTCGGTGCACCCAGCCTTAAGACATTTTTATGTTAATCATCATTGTGAAAAATAGCAAGCGCACATTTCTGAGGATTGTCGGGTACATATATTGATAGGCCTGTGACATGACTTCACAATAAATGAACTTTCTCATGACATTGTTTGGATGTTCCCTGAAAAGTGAATGAAATATGCAATTCATGTAAAGGGTGTTGTAAGAAACTCGTTTGACAGCTTTATAATCTTTTTATTTTGATGTTATGACCATCTTGAGGCTTTCGTGCTTTAGCTGCTGGACTTGGGGAATAAAGCTAAAGAGCAGCTACAGTGTTCTTTTTACTAGAAACATGGCCTCTCTCTGTAACGCTTAGATAAGGTTGAAAATTTCTCTTCATTTGAGACGTACAAGTCAGAAGTCCAACGCAGAATACCGGACACTGCGCTGCTTCTTCGCTCAACGCGTAACCAATGTGGAAAACCTGCAAGCGTTTATTAACATCTGCGGATATGCACGCAACAGTGTAAGATACTCTAACGGGGTTGCACACTTCGCGTGGGGCGCTCTTCGCATAGTTTAGTTTTTCCCTCGTTCGTTGTCAGCCGACGCATCACCGGTACCACCTGGAACTTTACAAGAAAGCGCGAATACGATGGAGATGACACACCTACTGTTTAAAAAGCAAATGCGTTTTTGCCTGCACTCTGTGTCATCAATCAATGTGATCTATCATAAGTTTGCATGATATCAGTCAGATCTCAACGTAGCGTAGAACAAACAATCAACGCTGCTCCGTCGACTTATACCAAGAGTGAGCTGGGGAAAGTAGTTCAGGGGTCAATATACAGCAAGAACAGCTTACTGCAAAGCGATCGTGGTCGTTGACGGTAAGTTCGCATCAGAACATCGATGGGAAAGTGAGAAAGAGTGTGTGCCTAAATTATGGTGGGTCATTTTCAAGTACTTTAATTGGCTCCGGCAATGATTCCATTTTTCTTCAGGTACTTCCGCCCGTCTATAGGCCCTTCTTGATGTTCTGGCTGCAAGCGCCCCAATTATAGTGATTGGCAACTACAGCAGCATTGTGCCGCAACGCTTCAGTCGGGCTTGATTACACTTTTTATAGGCGGGTCACTTGTTTAGTCTTCAACTCCTATACCCTGTCCAACAGCCGCGACCTTTGTAGGAGAAACCGGTTAGCCACGACCGGAAGGAAGATAAGCCGTACGGTGACCACTTTAGACTCAATACTATACGGAAAGCCATTACACTCGAAGAAACGTGATTGCATCACACAGCCAAGAAACAATAAGTGAAGAAAAGAGAATAAGAAAAGCAAAAACCTCAGCAGAAGAGTTGGACTGTGATGGTTCCCGCTGCGGAGAGATGCCGTGTGTGCCGCAAGAAGTATAGAGCAAGACGTATACAACGGGCTCTATGGCCTATCACTTACGCTTTCCTTCCTCCTCGTTCTCCAGTTCACCATTATCCCACGTTAGGGAGACCACAAAACAGCTAGAAAAAGGTCACAGCTGCGACCTAAAGAAGATGGTGAGCGAAAGATGTCGAAGAGTAGAGGGCAGCGAGACAGAGGGCAGTAGAAGGGAAGTACAAGAGAGTGAGAGAGAGATTGCCTCCGGCAAGGAGAGGACACACATCTCGTTTGAAGTGGCTTTGTTACCGGAGTACGCGCGAGTACAGCCGACTGGACTGCACAAGGCTGGTCCTTTAACTCGGTGGTGGCCGAAAACCCGATTGAAACTTTACCCCCGCGCCCCGACTAATGAGGCCTCCCAATTTCGCTGGATTGAATCGGCCATGCAGCAGTGGCGGCAGCAGCAGCAGCAGCGGGGGCTGCGGCGGCCCGCGGGAAAGCGGGAGCTCTGTGCCAGGCGGCGCGCCGTCGCTCTGGCGACGCCCGAAGAGTCAGATCCTAACGACGTGCGTCCTCGGACGCCGGCTGCTAACGCACATACGTACAACACAGAGACGCGCGTCGAGGCGGAGTGCAGCCAGAGGAGAGGATGAAAAAAAAGAGAGACAAAGAAAGAGTTGGACGAAACGGAAAGTAAGATTCGGAGGACCCTGGCATGACGGAGCAACGAGCCCGTTAGGAGAGTCCTGGCAGGTTCCGTTCGCCCCCCTCTTCCCCGCAGCTGTTGTGCCCACCGGTGCCCCCGTACCGTGCCGTGGCGGCACAGCGGTGGCGGCAGCGTTATTAAAAGTGCCTCATCAAGGAGCGAGCAGTGGCGCGCGCCGCCGCTGCCGTCATTATTATCCGCAGCCCGGGCCTGCGCTACGTAAATTAAAATCTCGGCCCTCGGAGTTAATGAGCAAGCACCGCTGGGCCCCACCAGGGCGCGGCAGCGTCTGACGAAGATGCGACGCGCTTCCCTTGTCTGACGCCGCCGGCGGCGGTTGTGTTGCTGCGAGCGACGAAAGAGTGTGCCAAAGGCAACGGCGCTCTTGGGAGAGAGAGAGTAACGATGTACGAGGGTTATGAGACCAACTGCAAATATGGCAATAACAGAAAAAAAGTAAAGCTACTCTCACTCTCTTGCGTTCCATTTTCCGTGATCTTTCCTTCTTTAGCATCCCGCCACCGTGACAGCGTCGTGTTAAACTGCGTAACCCGACCAAAAAGAGGTGCGCCGCCTATCCTCTTGGTCTCTCTCTTTCTCTTTGAACCTTCGCCACGATGAGCGACAGTCACCCCGCTCGGACCGCTTTGCTTTTAGCGTCATCGTGTGACGCTCCCACGTGGCGGGCGAGCGGCATGGCACGTGCCAACCCTCAGCCGCCGCGCCACCACCCTTCTCAGCGTGCAACGAGGACGAATCGATTTTATTAATTAAAAGGAGGACGACGAACGCCGCGCACTTCTCCAGCACTATGGATAATTAGCGACTTGTCATTAGGGGACTCATAAAGGAAAATAACGGGGCCTGCAAAAGCAGGGCTGCCTCAGCGCTGTGGGCGGCAGTAAATGGGGTGGAGAGAGGAGGAGGGAGCGCCCGGCTTCAGAGATCATGAAAGAGCAGGCAGCACGGTGAGAAGAAAGAAAATGTCTTGGCGCGCTGCGTAACGGTGAAAGCGGTCATTGGAATAATACCAGGAGTGAACCAGCTGCTCGAGATGCGGGAAAGCAGTAGCAGGAATGATTAGTAGGTAGATGTTTGTAGACGGTGTTAATCTCGCCAGGCATTCGGTAGTCCTCTAGAGGGTTCTGTCGCAATGAGCGGCAGGTTGCAAGAGTACTGTGTTGAATTTCACGCGGGAAACATCATTACAAAATGAGGATATCCGCATTGTCTCACACTGCAGTGGCATATAAACACAAATACTGCAATAACAAGAAAACACGAGAGAATAAAACAGTCGTTGAAACCTGGCAATTATTGGGATATATCGCTCATTAGGGTGACATATTACGGCCGCTTCAGAGTTGGCAGGCTTGGCATACTCACTAGTAAGATTATTGCGATCTGGTGTTTGAAGAAGCCCCAGTCGCATTCGAAGGACCCTTTCTTTCGGTCACTGTGTAGTACGCCTGTGAATATTGGGCCTAAAGCAGCACCGCACATTTGAGGCCAAGGTCAGGCATTGACTTTGATAACCGTGCTGATGAATCTCTTTTGGCAGAGCGTCCTATTCGCGTTTCGACACTGCCGATTCCAAGACCAAAAAATGGATGTTACAGAAACGAATGCCAGCGCCTTTTCCTTCTGCTCCATCGCGCACGGGGGCACGCTCAAGACGGCGATCCTTCATTTACAGACTAATTAGTCTTCTCATTACGCACTAACGGATGTCCGTGATGAAAAAGTAATGAACTTCATAATTACGCCCAGAGAAACCTCTCTCTAGCTACGTCGCCCTCCGTTCTCGCGCTCCTATGCCGGCGCCCTCATAAAAGCATCGACCGGAGCACTAATCTCAACCTAATTAGGCGCTAGCGCGGGAAAAAAGATGAGCAGAGAAAAAAAAGATAGCCGCTCGTACACGGTATACGCACATTGGCCACCAGAGGATGGACGTGGTTGCGCGCATGAAACGAAGGCAAGAAAGGGGGAACCGTACTCTCGAGTACTCTCTATCTCCCGCCGCACATACACGCGAACTGCGACTTCTGGAGCCGGGGGGAGATTGGGAGCAGAGGATGTGACCGGCCGCCATCTTGCCTCAGTTACTCTGGAGGTCCTAAAGCGTGCGCGCGTGCGTTCGCACGCGTATTACGTTCTCCACCTCAATGCTCTCACTCTCTCCCCCATGTTGGTCTTTCGGTGCTGCGGACCCACTTCCCGGATCAGTCTGGCAGCCACCGCAGGGCCTCGCGGAAAGCCCCTGCGGAGAGCCTCTTGATTACGGGCCTTCTTTTCAAAGTCTAATGACGGTCGGCCCTCGGGTCCCGATATCCTCCGGACGGGATCCTGGGAGAGATCTCTGGCGTTGCAGGAAGCGAAAGGCTCTGGATGCGCCCCGCCGACCCACGCGGGGTCTTTCGCGGTGGAATTGCGGCTTTACCTTATGCCCAGAGGTCCGCCTTTTTCGGGATTGGGCGTGATATTGGTGTTGTGTGTACGATCGACGGTGCGGGGCGTGAACGGTAATGTGATTCAGAATGAATGTCCCTTTGTTTGTCCCTTACAGCTCTAGGTAAAACATAGGAATGCGATTATATTTAAAATATATTTAGAGAGAAAATAGCGCGACAGTGAATATGGTGGCTGCGCTTCACCAGAACACGTCGGCCTCTTCTTCTTCTCTCACTAAAGCGTAGTGGTAATGGTACTTACTGTGGAAGTGGAAAGCTTGCCTGTTAATGCCCTCATTCACATCGGTGCACATATTTCCATTACGAGCTCTGATCGCCTTGCATGGTTTAATAAGGTGCTTGCACCACCCGAGTCCCTATTGCGTGAGTCGCTAGTGGAGGAACTCCGGGTGCTCTCAGAATCTGCGCACGCGTAGTGTCACCGGCCGCGAAACTTTCGTCATGTTTAATGTTCTTGCTCATTGTCCTCATGGCGTGATTATCAGACTTGATTTCTTGTCTTACACCTCTGCTGTCTTTGATTGCTCGGCCGTGTCGTACAACTCGACTTATTTGTGTCCGCCGACAACAAGTTCTCGTGTACTGACTTTTCTCGGCTGCCGCCAGAAGCACTAACAGTCGCTGTTAAGCCTTGCAAGAGTGTACCAGATGGTGATTATAGGGTCGCACCATCTCCGGGGGTTTCATTGGCACTGCATGTGTCTTCTCTATACACAGGTGTAGCCCCGCTGCGGTTGTATAGTGGCTAAGGTACTCGGCTGCTGACTCGCAGGTCGCGGTATCGACTCCCGGTTGCGACGGCTGCATTTTTGATGGAGGCGAGAATGATGTAGGTCCATATGATCAAATATGGGTGCACATTAAAGAATCCCAGAAGATCTAATTTTCGGAGTCCTCCACTACGACGTCTTTCATAATCATATATGGTGGTTTCGGGACATTAAATTTCACATATAAATTACAGACAGGTGTAACTATTCCGGCGAACGAAACGTGCCTTCCACTTTTGAAGTTTGGACACAGTTCTGAAATCTTACCCTAAAGCATCACTCTCGGCACTTAGTCACCATGTCGAGAGTGCCAAATATCATCTGTGGCACTGATTTGCCCGCTGGTTTTTCTTAGAGCACACAAAATACGATGCAGTTGGATCTGCAACACCACACAACAATGTAACGATGATGACTGACTCAGACCTTTTGCCCTCTCAAACGAAATATCACGGTGATCTCCTACAGATATACTGACCTACTCGGACATATTGGACTATGATGGTAGACCCTTAGGTCAGACCTCGTAGGTCAAGCACCACATAGATACTTGTGGTGCAGCTCCGATCCACAGGCTGTTCTCACCGAGCGTCCTCATCATAGAACCAAGTTATTCAACAGGATGTTGGCGAAATGCTCCCAAAGGGCATCCTTGAGCCTTCTTCGAGTTCATGGGCGTCCCCTGTAGTCCTATAGTTAAAAAAGACAGCCAATACCTGGCATTTCTGTGTGGACTATCGGCACTTAAAAATAATCACTAAGAAGGTTGTATACTCAGCACTCCACTAAAAATTGCCCCGCCGCAGTGGTCTAGTGGCTAAGGTACTCGGCTGCTGACCCGCAGGTCGCGGGATCGAATCCCGGTTGCGGCGGCTGCATTTCCGATGGAGGCGGAAATGTAAGCCCGTGTGCTCAGATTTAGGTGCACGTTAAAGAACACCAGGTGGTCAAAATTTCCGGAGCCCTCCACTACGGCATCTCTCATAATCATAGCGTGGTTTTGGGACGTTAAACCCCACAAATCAATCAATCCACTAAAAATTGGGGGACCCTTAAGCTTCGCCTTTAAGAGTTGTACGCCATAATGAAATCTGGCCCTTTAAGCACCTTTTTGAATGGGCATAAAGACTTTCACAATGCCTCACAGATGACAGCACAGTATCCAGCGCTTGCGGTTTGCTTGACCAACGCCTCTGGAAAGGCATGATATGCCTTCCGCAAGATGGACATAGCTGTCCATTTTTAGAACTGCTTGAAAGTTCCTGTGTGTTTTTAACGGCTTTGGCTGCTCTATCCCCGCCTTTTCGACGTAGTTTAATGGCCTCCCAAATGCACCTACAAATCACCGAATGGGTTTGTTTTCGTCGTGACACCTGTCGAAAAAAAATGCGTTAAGGAGACTCCTTCCACTGCATAGCATTTATGTAGTGTTGTTACCGAAGCAGCGGCAAGTAACATCGTATCTTTGTGGTAGGACACCTGCTTGCCACGCGAACGGCCCAAGTTTGATCCTCAATAGGACCGAAAATGTTATTATTTTATTTGCTCCTTTCTCGATTTTTCACTCACAACCAACGGGGGCGACGCCGACGGCAGAATTTCTGCGACATGAGCTCTATAACGATACCGCGTTAAAATGTAGCGCTTATATTTATAAGATATTAACAAAGGGAAGTAGCCCGACAGTCAATATGATGACTACGCTTTACCAGAACACGTCGTCTTTCTCTTCTTCCCTCACTACAGCACAGCGGTAATGGCGACAGCACAACAATATGGTCTGCACTTGTAATTTGGGTCGTGTTCCCAGCCTGTCGGTACTCTGAAGGAGGAGATGATAAAACGGGAGGATATGCAACGTAAACCGAGTATTTCATGGAGTTAAGGCAGTCCAGAATGAAGATGGGCGCCGACAGATGGAAAGACGCAGTGGGATAATCAGGGTGAAACCGCGCAAGTGCCTCAGACAGGGTGGCCGACGTCTCCATAGGAAGACCTATCTTCGTCAAAGGCGCCTTTTCATCCTTGGCGTGTTAGCTTTAAGGGGATAAGTAGTGTCAAGAATGGCAAGGCGCCTTTGTCGAAGATAGGTCCTCCTATCGAAACGTCGGCCAGCTTGTTTGAGGCACTTCTACTGTTGACCCTGATTATCCCACTACATGGAAATAGTGCAGCATTTCTTAGGGAGCAATCAGACGGTATATGCGTGCTTTATCATACTAGTCTGAGCAAATAATTTTCTCCTCGCTCCTGTGGCCATGAAGCAAGTGAAGCTCTTCACTATTTCATCAAACTCATCAGTTTACTAATCTTTATATAAGCTGCCCACATTAACATTACTGACATATTAGGTGCAGTACTAAGAATCCTTAGCCAAACAATGATGTGAATCACTGTCTTGTGTACCACCGAACCAGGCTGTGAAGTAGCGCTGTTTTTAATGTGACCCCATTCGACGACACGTGTCACTTTCCATTTGGCGAAAATAATACGCAGTGTATAATAATCTACAGCTGTCTCCAGGGCATCATCCTCAAAATGTCGTGGGACATGAAACGAAATAGCTATTATGAGCGGCTAATAATTTCTAGCATGCCGTATCCGCCCTAATGGTACCAGAAGAAAGAACAAATGTTATTATTAGTGTAAAGGATAAAGCTAAGGTTAGCAGACTCAGTATTATAGCAGTCTGTTCGCAGGAACCTAATAGGAGGACCTATCTTTGTGATTATGATAAGCACATGATCATGGATCACTGGGCATAATCATATTTAGAGTGAAACACTGGCAAGAAATGTGTGTTCATTAGGTACTGCGGGTGTCACTAATAATCTAAAATGGTTTGACGCTGTTAGTGATTTGTTTAGGTGTTAATATGGCGGAGTTACCGAGTGCTCTTTAATCAGTGAGTTGATATCGTAGCTTATGAATGTAGGGATCGATGGATGAACGAAAAACTTTATAGAGGCCCTGAACGAATCCAGCCACGTTTAATGGGGGGAGGATTGAAAAAGAAAAGGTAATATCTTTCACTGCATACTTTGTGTGGACTGGTTGCACCAAGGCAAGCTTTTTTTCTTATCTTTGTCTGTTTAGTTCCGTGCCACTGCGCAGAGTGCAAGCTTTTCTCCCGAAAGTTTCAACCATTGTTTGGAAGTAAATATTCAATTCCAGATCACCAATTTGTTTATATTGGTTTGCGAAGAAATGCGCTGGGTGTCATATCGAGGACGAGTGAATCGCGGGTCTTCGAGAATTCGTTGAGACCTACACATGCCGCACTTTGGTACATTCGTCATTACACCATGTAAACAATACGCGTTCTGGAATGTTACACTAAGGCCCATACGCTACAGCAATGTTGCTTCATTGCGGGGTGGCTGTGCAGTCAGAGACGTAAACACCCACGGCACGTAGGTTTCAAGAGCGTACATTCGCAGGGCTCCAGAAAGCTTGTCATCGTACCGACAAGCCAGTGTTGTTGCAGACATCAAATGCATCTATCGGTTGCGCAGAAGGTCGTGTGATTGTGTGCATCTGAATTAATGAAGGTGAAAGATTTAAGTGGCCCCATAAAGCGCGAAAATTGACGATCGGTGTTGACTATGCATCGTGCCGCGGCGTCAGCGTCAACATGAGTGAGACATCACATATAAATCACATACCACATATCACAACGCTTATACATCCCATACAGCAAAACCTATGACGTTGTTGTATGAAGACGTAATCTCATGACATCATTGTTTGCTCAAAGGCGGGTTTATACTGGAGGCATTACCAAATCAAGTGATGTACACAAATACTCCAACGTCTCCGATCCTGGAGGCAACTTAAAATTGCATTACGTTCAGATAGCTTTCGTTGGAAAACGGGTGAAGAAGAAGAAACGACAGATTTAACATTCGAGTCGTACGAGGTGAATGCATAAAATATCCTTAGAGTTTTTGAGAAACACCAACTTACTGGGCGGTAGTGCCCTTCCCAGCACCCATCATGTACCTACCCTTCAGTGCTCAACCCCTCTTGTTTTTCCTCTTTGCAGACCCAAGTTGTTTACTCTCAGTGTATAGCAGCAAGCCGTACACCCGCCTGATTGGTCTTCCACTCTTTTCTCCTTTTGCTTTCTAGATTACTTTCCCGTTATTGTGGTTTGTTGTTTTTTGAAAGTTGGCTTCTTTGCAGCAATGATCTATCTGCAGAAAAGACAGCTTCAAGTAGTCGCGCGCACCGTGTGCGTCCATATCACGGGCTGTTATAAACCCGTTCCGTAATTTTGCGTCCGCAGCAAATCAAGGCCCGACCGCATGCACGCGATTCTATAGCGACAGCAACAAGCGGCAGCGACGAGTGACAAGATTTGCTGTCGTGGAGGCTAATCCGTCGCCGCCGCTTGTCGCGTCGCCCGTTTTCTGGAAAACTTGAAAAATATCGCTTGTCGCCCGGAAGCCAGCATGTCGATCTCCAGCAACATGGCTGTTCCCCTAGCCCTCGTTTCGGTTGCAATTCGCTCTCGATGCTTGTTATCCGTGCCCGCTTCGAGGAATGCAAAGTATCGACCACCTTTTTTTGCATTCGCACATCACTAGGAGAGTGTGTGAGCGACCGTATTTTGTCCTAAATCTTGTTATCGAAGGTTCGCTTTGATGTTTCGACGCTAGCTTGTGATAATTTAGTCACTTGCTGCAATGCGAAATTGTCATGCGAAGTGCGTCGCTGCCATTGCAGCGTACGCATCTGGACACCCTGTCATGGTGAAACCAAATATTGCGAAAAATGAAGGTCGTGAAATGCTTTTGTGGCTTCCTTATGCCATGATAAATTTGACTTGTTGTCATCGACCAACTTTGAAACTTCTATTCACTTGTTATTTTTATGCACGCGATATTTTTCACTCAAACAACAATACGACTTAGTCATCGACGTGTGGTTGCAGCCATCGCGACGCGATGGCGCGGCGGAGCAAGTTTGTCGCTACCACTTGTCGCTGTCGCCAGAAAATCGCGTGCATGCGATTGGGTCTTCAGGCATGCACTAGCGATGACTTGCATTTTATCTCTGGCGAATTACACATTTACCGGCATCACCGAGCAGATAGACTCTGCAAGTCATGGTGCTGATCGGTCCGTCTGCGTGTACATTACAGTTGTATCAACGCGAATGGAATACGCACGACTCACGAGGACTTCTGTGAAACGTCATCTCTGGTTGAATAAATCAACAGCGTGAGAGGTGCCTTAGAGTGTTTGAAAGCAACCTGCAAGAAGACAGAAGTAGAGTACTTAGAAAGACAAGAAAGTTAACCGGGGCTAGTACTGATTGGCTACCCTGCACAGCGTGGAGGAAGTCTGGAGATAAAAGAAAAAAATAATAGTGGAAAGAGAAAGAATGCGTAATGTTTGTTCATGCTATTCTGGACTCTAATTAACTATGCAAGAAAGAATAAACTCTTTGCCTTGTTAACATTTCCTGCACAAAATTGAATGACGTTTGTTACGTGTAAAACGGTAAGTCAAGATACAGTGATGGCGGGAAGCGAATTTCTATTTGTTTCCATTTTTTTATGAAAGTTGCTGGAATCTACAAGCTCTTACAGAATTGTCAAGTTTACGACTACAGAAATCAATTAATGATGATGATGTTATGTGTTTTGTGGCACAAGGGCCATTTGATGGCAAAAGAGTGCCAGGTCATGAGACTAGGGATGTGAACAATGATTATGATAAGTGGCTGTATGAGGGCCTTCAAATTGCTTGCGCTAAGGCGGGTAAAACATAGAAGTAATAAACTCATGACCATGATGTGAAATATGTGTAGTGTGAATGGACGGCAAAAGTTCGTGATAATAAAAACCGTTGTGGCCATGTGTGGCATTGGCACAAGTGCCTCCATCGTCTATGCCCTTGTGTCCAAGGGCCGCGAGGCAAGTGCTTTGTTCAATGTAGCCACCACAGCAGCGATCTGTCTTGAAAGGTCGTGCTACGGAATGCTCGGGTATATGACATGAAAGGTACGGATGTTTCTCAAAAAAGCCAACAGTGAGTTATGCATGAAAAGTGAATCTATACCGACGGACACTGCAGGATGAAGTGGTATCTGTTGTTGGTAGGGTAATGAAAAATGTTGTTTTCTTAGCGTGTCTAACTGTCTGTTTGCACTGGAATAAAGTGTGTAGTACAGTTAGTGCTTCTTCACATCTGTAATACAAAGATGAATCACCAGAGAAAAGAAATGAATGTGTAGTGGGTATATGTATGTCCTGTTCTTAGCCCTGTAATTATTACTTCTGTGTGACGTGATTTTTATACTAATGGCCACTGAATCGTATAGTTGCGGCTTGATAACAGGCTGTTTATTATATGTGTCTCTGTCCCACGTGCTTTGCCTATAGCCCCTGACCTTTCGCTTCAGAAAAGGTCTCAAGTCAAGTGCAGGAATTGGTATCGATTAAGTGGCAGTGGTTTCGTTGGCGGATGCAGCCGGCTAGTCCACCAAAACGTCACCCTTTATCTCGTGGTGCCCTTGGGCCCAGCCGACTACGACATGCTGTCTGGATGTGTAGACTGCGCATAAATGTGAGTAAAGCGATATAAAGACAGGGTTTTTTGCTATTTAGGAGTTTTCAGATCTTTTACTACGTTTAAGGAATCCGTGTATATTACCGCGTTTTGCAGTTCTATTTGTTTAATGTGTTTAACAGCCGCAAGGATCGCATAAGCTTCGCCTGTGAAAATGCTTGTATCAGAGCGCAGAGAGCCGGCTTCTGATAAGGATGGGCCGACGACTGTGCACGACACAGAAGTGTTGTACTTTAAGCCATCCGTGAAGAACTCGGGACATGCTGCAGTTCCAGGAAGTATGTTTAGATATGTGCAATGGGCGCGCGCTTCATAACCTCCAAGAAAGACACGTCACAATCTATCGTCTGCCGCTTCCACGGTGCAAGGCATGCTGCGGGAGCCATCAAAAGTGGCACATCAATTTCCTTCACTAGGCCCCTCACACGAAGTGAGTAGGGTTGTTTTATAGAAGGCCGGTTTTCAAACAGAGCAGAACTTGACATGTCATTATTGTAGAATGTGAAGGGTGTTCCTTGACTGCGTTCACGTTGACATAATATTCAAGATACATGTAACATCTCTGCTGATAAAGTGACCATTCGTTCGATTCCACGTACTGGTTTTCCAGGGTGCTAATACGAAAAGCACCCGCAGAGAGGCGAATGTCTAGACTATCAACATGATCACACATCCTTACGGTAGTGGGTGACGCAACTGATAGGTTACTGTCCTATAGTCTAAGCGAGGGCGTACGAGGCTTCTGTGTAAGTTCATCAGATAATTATTGTCAGTGGCCCACGTAGTGCGTGTCAACACTTTTAGAACATCCATGGCGCAACTGATAGGTTACTGTCCTATAGTCTAAGCGAGGGCGTACGAGGCTTCTGTGTAAGTTCATCAGATAATTATTGTCAGTGGCCCACGTAGTGCGTGTCAACACTTTTAGAACATCCATGGCTTTTGTGCACTTGTTTTTTTAAATACTTGATGTGTGGTATGAAGGTTAGCTTAGTGTCCAAGATTAGCCCTAACAATTTATGTTCAGCAGTAACATAAAGACGTTGCCCATACAGGTTCGGAATGAATGCCTCTCTTCTTCTTGAACAAAACATGCGTGCTTTTTGTGGATTGAGCCGGAACCCGTTTTCTTCTTCCCAATTGGAGACCTTGTTCAAAACAAGCTGAACTTGACATTCACACATTGCCAGATCACAAGACTTAAAATCTAGATGGATGTCATCAACATATGTGCTGTAAATCTTATTACGGGTGATGGACAGGTGCAAGGAAGTACACCCCCTTGTGGCACTCCTGTTTCTTGGACAAATGTTTGGGAAAAAACGCTGCCCACTCAGACACGGAGTGTATGATTGTACAAGCAACGTTCGATTATGATAAGCGTTTTACCACGAACACCAAGGTTGGGCAGGTCTCTTAATATTCCAAAGCGCCATGTTGCATCGTAAGTATTTTCGATATCGAGGAACACAGAAAGAAAGTATTGTTTGTAGATGAAGGCGCCTCGGATCTGTGCCTTGATACGTACCAAATGGTCAGTGGTGAATCTAGATTCTCAAAATACACACTGGAAATAGTCGATCAAATTGTTTGTTTCAAGGAAACATACAAGTCAGCAGTTTACTATCTTTTCCAAAAGTTTACACAGACATCTTGTAAGTGCAATGGGCTTATGACTCGAAACCAAGGGTTCTTGCCCTGTTTCAAAGTGGCAATAATAATAGTTTCTTTCGAGGATAAAGGAAATGTGCCAGAAAACCAAATAGCACTATACAAATAGCACTATACAAAGACAGGAAGGTTTTTTTTGTGTTTCTATGAGAGGTTTTTCAACATTTGTTACACAACACAGTCGGAACCTGGATAAAAACTTCTGTCAACTTTCCATTCTGGCCAGCCGACTTGTTCTCCCTCCTTAAGACTATACTTTCTTAAAGTTCTCAAGATTCCCGGCTGTCGGTGCAGCAACCTCCATGCCGCCCCCCCCCCCCTTTTTTTGCTGTTCTCACGCATTGTGACACTCAGTATTCCACCATGGCACTTGTCACTGGCTGGACAGTCCATGTGTTCACGAGATACACCTAGTCGCAGTGTCAGTGAGAAAAGCTGTGAAGTACTGTACAGCTTAATCTGTGCTTAACCCACATATATGTCAGTTCAACTTAAAGAATAATGTTATGAAACTGTTCCCCGTCAGCTATGTTTATGAGCCCTTTGGGAAGATGTGGAGAACACTCATGATCTGTACTAAAGTGCTTATTTGGGCCGGTTGGTACATGGTCAACGAAGTGAAAAAAACAGCGCGTAACACAGGACAGAGAAGAGACGGACGAAGCGCTGCGTCCGTCTCTTCTCTGTCCTGTGTTACGCGCTGTTTTTTTCACTTCGTTGAACACTCATGATGTTGGTGTGCTCTAAACTACGGGAAAGTGATCATTTTTGTAGGGATTACTGATAACTTTCCATTACTGTAGAGGCACAAGGGATGTAGATACGATGCTTAGGTTTATAGAGGAAAACGTATTGTGAACAAGACCATGATAAGTTGGTTCTTTTCGATTTAGGAGACATGCGCCGGAAGGGAGAAGGACGTGTTAAATCAGTCGACCTCTCGAGTTGCAACGAGAGTCACTCCATAGCCTTCTATGTGCACTCAAGTCTCCAAGGATAAGGTAAGGTTCCGGAAGTTCATCAATAAAGACTACAAATCATAGTTTTGTTGGTGATGGCTCGAAGGAATGTGATGAGTACAAATTGTGATCAGTTCGTTGAAAAGGACAGCCCGAACAGCCACTGCCTGAAGGGACGTTTGGAGTTATAAGTGTGAGCATGCGACCCCTTAATTAGCTATAAAAGCCACACTTCCGGATGATGTCATGGCATCATCATCGTCCTTTCGGGAATTAATGTATTAATGAAGAGAGTTGGTGGGTTTTGGATTCAAGTGTGTTTTTTATACACACAGCACTTCTGATGAGTGTTTGTGCAAAAGTTTTTGGACATCAAGGTTTCTGAGAAGACCCCTCACGTTTAATTGTATAATTTGTGTGTATATGGCGAAATTAATTAAGGGCTTTGTGTACGAAAATCAAGTGGCTGTTTACGCGAGAAGTTAGAATCTAAGTAACGGGGTCAACATCGAGCCCCATTATCTGGTTTTTGAGTTTCTGGCCGCGCTCCAAGGAACTGCGGCAATTTTTCGGCACCAGGAGTACCACCGTGTACATTGCCTCCTAGGAGCTGAATACGCACTCATTCGAGCTGGTAGTTTGAATTTGGGACCACGCCTGAAGATGGAAGGTCATGAAGCATGATGAACCTGGAGTGTCCGTTTCTCTTCGTTAGTAGGTGGAGTAGACTGAACTACTGCTGCGTTGGGGCGGGCGCCACAGCAAAAGGCTCGCTCTGAGCAGGCCGGACTAGTGGCGAGGGCTGGCGCGACTGCGATGGTGCCTTCTGACCCGCCGCATCAGCGTACGTTGGGGAAAATAAGGGCGAAGTTCTCCTTCGTGCTTCCTTTAACAAAATGTTTTATTGCGACAGCAATTATATGGACACTCTCAGCTGGATTTTGCCGCTGGCGTCGGCGTCGACGTGGGCGTTGTTGTCACTCACAGTATATGTACACGTATATATATAAATTAGAATTCGCAGAACGCAATAATTTACGGATTTTGAATACCTTCTACCGAAAACGAGAAAACCGCAAGTGGACATGGAGGAGCCCTAATGGCGAAAATAAGAACGAAATAGACTTTATAATGAGTGCACACCCTGGAATCGTGCAGGATGTGCAAGTGATTGGCAAGGTACGATGCAGTGACCATAGAATGGTACGGTCTCGAATTCGCCTAGACTTGAAGAAGGAACGACAGAAACTGATACGCAAGAAGCCAATCAATCAGCTAGCACTGAGAGGGAAAGTACAGGAATTCAGAGTGTCGCTGCAGAACAGGTACTCGGCTCTTAGTGAGGAAACCAACCTTAGCGTAGATACAATGAATGATAATCTGACGAGTATCATTACGGAGTGTGCAGTGGAAGTTGGAGGCAGGGTAGTTAGACAGGACACTGGCAAGTTTTCCCAGGAAACGAAGAACCTAATTAAGAAGCGTCAAATCATGAAAGTGTCAAGTACAACAGACAAAATAGAACTGGCAGAGCTTTCGAAGTTGATTAATCGACGTAAGGTATGCGATGTAAGAAGGTATAACATGGAGAGAATTGAACACGCTCTGAAAAACGGAGGAAGTGTCAAAGCATTGAAGAGGAAACTTGGGATAGGCAAAAGTCGGATGTATGCACTAAGGGACAAAGAAGGCAAAATAACTACCAATATGGATAGGATAGTTAAAATAGCGGAGGAATTTTACAGAGATCTGTACAGTAGCCGAGACAACCACGACCTTAATACTATAAGAACTAGCAGTAACCCAGATTACACCCCACCAGTAATGATAGAAGAAGTCAGAAAAGCTTTGGAGAGCATGCAAAGGGGCAAAGCTGCTGGTGAGGATCAGGTAACATCAGATCTGCTGAAAGATGGAGGACAGATTGTGTTAGAAAAACTAGCCACCCTGTTTACGAGGTGTCTCCTGACGGGAAGAGTACCAGAGTCTTGGAAGAACGCTAACATCATCTTAATACATAAGAAAGGAGATGACAAGGACTTGAAGAATTACAGGCCGATCAGCTTGCTCTCTGTAGTATACAAGCTATTTACAAAGGTAATTGCTAACAGAGTAAAGAGAACATTAGAATTCAATCAACCAAAGGAACAAGCAGGATTTCGAACAGGCTACTCAACAATTGACCACATTCATACTATCAATCAGGTAATAGAGAAATGCTCAGAGTATAACCAACCACTATACATAGCCTTCATAGATTACGAGAAGGCGTTTGATTCAGTAGAAATATCAGCCGTCATGCAAACACTGCGGAATCAGGGCGTAGATGAAATATATATAAATTATCTGGAAGAAATCTACAGGGGATCAACTGCTACCATAGTGCTTCATAAAGAAAGCAACACAATACCAATCAAGAAGGGTGTAAGGCAGGGGGACACAATTTCCCCAATGCTATTTACCGCGTGCTTACAGGAGGTTTTCAGAAGCCTAGAATGGGAACAGTTAGGGATAAGAGTCAATGGAGAATACCTTAGTAACCTGCGCTTCGCCGATGACATTGCATTGCTGAGTAACTCGGGGGACGAATTGCAACTCATGATTACGGAGTTAGACAAGGAGAGCAGAAAGGTGGGTCTTAAAATTAATCTGCAGAAAACGAAAGTAATGTACAACAACCTCGGCAAAGAGCAGCGCTTCGAGATAGGTAATAGTGCACTTGAAGTTGTAAAAGACTATATCTACTTAGGGCAGGTAATAACCGCAGAGCCGAACCACGAGATTGAAGTAACTAGAAGAATAAGAATGGGGTGGAGCACATTCGGCAAGCACTCGGAAATTATGACAGGTAGATTGCCACTAACCCTCAAGAGGAAGGTATATAACAGCTGTATCATGCCGGTACTTAGCTACGGAGCAGAAACCTGGAGACTTACAAAGAGGGTTCAGCTTAAATTGAGGATGACGCAGCGAGCAATGGAAAGAAAAATGGTAGGTGTAACCTTAAGAGACAAGAAGAGAGCAGAGTGGATTAGGGAACAAACGGGGGTTAAGGATATCATAGCTGAAATCAAGAAGAAAAAATGGACATGGGCAGGGCATGTAGCGCGTAGACAGGATAACCGCTGGTCATTAAGGGTAACTGACTGGATTCCCAGAGAAGGGAAGCGGGTTAGGGGGAGACAGAAGGTTAGGTGGGCAGATGAGATTAAGAAGTTTGCGGGTATAAATTGGCAGCAGCAAGCACAGGACCGGGTTAACTGGCGAAACATGGGAGAGGCCTTTGTCCTGCAGTGGACGTAGTCAGGCTGATGATGATGATGATATATATAAACGCAAAAAAGAAAAAAAATCCCGAAAAACTTCCTCTGGATCGTGAGTGTGAGGCGTTAAACACTGAGCCACCGAGGAGAACGTTCTTGAACGCTCGAACCGCAAAGTATCTGTATCTATCACTTACCGCTGCTGATGGGCATCTCGAGGGGGGGGGGCTATTGCATTTTCAGCATTAATAACAAGAAGGGGCAATGAGCGCGCATAGCAACATCGTCACGACACGGCGGCCGCGCTCTCATTTCTCGCGCACTTTGCCCCACAAAATGCAAGGGGTCGACGCTCACTCGCGCGTCCTTATCTCGCGGTAGGGAAGATCACACGTCTTAGCTGGCGTTAGGCTTTTGCTTGAACGATTCTGTTTCAGTTACCGGGCGCACAGAGGTCACTGCAATCGTTGCACAGTCTACATGTGCGAAAAGAGCGTGCTTTTCAGATACAGCGAAGTAACAACGGAGACGCCTATTCGCGTTCATCTGTACCTGAGAGTACGTTTAATGCGTCATTTTTGCGTGAGAAACGAGGGGCACGTTTCGATCTGCTTACCCTTCTGCGCGTGACCTTCCAATTTGTTGCTATCGAATTCATGGCTTCGCCTTTACTGCAAAGCTTTGACTTTTATTTCCCCTTCAACGAAATTATCTCTTTTGCTTCCTTTAAAAATGAACATGAACATGAATATGCGGCGTGATTTCCATCACAGTTCGCGCAGTGCGGTGCCTCCTTGCAGGTGTCAGACGTGTGGCCCGACACTCGACATTGTGCGCACGTTTGGCGACCACGACAGCTTTGAGAGCCGTGGCCATACCTTTTGCATTGGAAACAACGAGAGGAGGTTAGATTTGTATGGCCTGACAGCAGTCTTTGCATACCTGGTTTGAATCCTTTCCAGCAGATCGCTCAAAGCAAAGGTCAGTATTATGTGTTTTGTTGATATTTCCTTATTGACTCTTCTGATCTTGATCCGCTGTACATTAGTTACGTTCTGGCTCTCACATCCTACCAGACGTTCAGCTTTGGTCAGGCCAAGCAAATCTGCGTCTGATACTACCCCGCGAGCTGTGTTCATAGACATGTGCAGCGTAACACTGATCGAAGTGTCGCCATATGTTTCAAGGGAGTTCAGCTTTTCAAATTTGTGTTTTTCCAGTACCTCTAGAAGTAAATCTCCACTGATCATTTTGCTAACCTTATATCTGGCTCCGACAGTGTCTGTAGTACACCTGGAAACTGAACAAGGGGACTATAGTTCTGGCTTGTTTATTGCTTTTCTCACATTGTATAACATGTAAGTGAGGAAAATTTTTTCTTCGCCAGTTAAAAAAAAATAACTCGTTGGTGCGTAACCGCCTTCACGTGGTACGATAACTTTGGAGGGCAAATGCACTATGCATGCTTATTCTATTTGGTTCAGCAGCGTTGGCGGCCATGCACCACGAAGCCCCATAGAAGACGCTGCAAATTTGCGAATGCTGAAAGCTTGCAGACGCCAACCGTACGACGCTACCATAACCCAATGCACCTAGACTAACCCCCGAATGGAGAGATGTTATTTGACTCGTACTTGACTCGTTCTTGACTGAAGACAGTCTTGCCGGTCACCATAAACCGTTCTCGAACTTGCGGACGACTTGAAGGCGACTTGGCTCGGTTGAAGTCAGGACAAGTTTCAAGTCAGCTGCGGGGCTAGCTTGAAAGCGACTTCACGCGTTATTCCAACATGGCCACCTCTCGAATGGACGTCGCGCCGAGGGTGGCCGCTTTTGAGTTTGCTTACCTCGCCATAAGCGTAGCATTTTCTGAGGCGCACTGCCTGCCTAAGATTCTTGGACCCGCTTTACGTGACCGAGGAAATCCGATGGAGTTGTACGACGAGGAACAATTCCACGCTCGATACAGATTCCCGAAGAACGCCGTGCGGCAGCTGCTGGGTATATTGCCGCTCCGTGAGAGTGGGGACAACCGAAGACACCCTGTGCCTCCAGTGTTACACCTACTGATGGCTCTCAGGTTTTACGGCGCTGGCACATTCCAAACAGTCACCGGGAATCTCGTCCGCATTCCGTAGTCGACAGTTTGCCGTGCAGTAGGGAAAGTTACGCTACTCGTCGCAAAGCACCTGTACGCGATGCTGGTGCGCTTTCCGCAACCGGCAGCGTTTTCTGTAGTTATGCGGGACTTTTATAATGTTGCTGAGTTCCCTGGCGTTACAGGTTGTGTCGACTACACACACGTCCGTATTATTAGCCCCGGTAGTGACGACGCCAAAGTGTTTCGTAACCGCAAAGGCTATTTCTGTTTTTTCCTAAAACACGACGACATTTTCCGTCTCTTTTGGTACAAAATTGACTCGGCGCTGTGTCTGTTTGCTTCGTCTATCCTTTCGTCCCATCCAAGGCGCTGTTTCTCGCTCAGAAAGGCATCGTTTGTAGCGCAATGCTACGTGAAATTCCACACACAAAAAAAAGAGGTGCGCCTATCACGTGTTTTTTGATCCCCTTCACCATCATGCAGCGAGACATTCCTGCACCCCGCGAGACAAAATTCTGGTGAGGGTAATGTCCTGACCCCCGCTCGTTCTCTTGTTTACCAAGCTCAACAAAACGATGAGAATCACATTTGTTCCCAGAACTTGTTTTTTTTTCCTATATAACTGCGACCTAGCCCACTACAAGCATGTCCACAGGCGAACAGAAAGGCAAATACCGTGAAAATCGCGTTACCTCGTGAGCCAGGTCAGCACAAATACACGCCATCGCATTCGATAAAACAAAATAACGACGAAAGAACCCAACGCGATGCTTGTTTCGCCTCCAAACAAGCAACCGTGGAGAAACGCGCCACATTTGGGTGGCCACTAAAACCAGCGGGCAATGAACGCTTTACAGAAGCAACACTGTGCATCGCTGTGGCGGCAGGCACCACGTGCCGCTCGTTAGCCGTAAAATGGCAAAAAGATGCTTGTGGCCCTTCGTTTTAGGGGCGAAGCTCCTTATGGCGTGGCTTGTGCGTCCCTCGTAGTACGTAACCACTAGTGGCACATACCCGAAATAGGTATAACATTTGACCTCCAAGGTGGTGCCGGTGAGAGATTTCTTCTGTGCGTTGTTTAACAATAAAAAATAGTGCTCAATGTACATGTCAATGGCTGCTAATGGGGAATGAGAGACAGGAGCATTCGGCTTTTAGTCAACGCGCACGCTGCAATCCCCATTAGCAGCCATTGGCATGTACATTGAGCACTATCGGACAAGAAAGGGTTGCTACATTATACTCGCTGGGTGTAACCTCCCTAGTTTTAGAAAGGTTTAGCGAGCGTTCAGCCGCAGGGCCATGAATACAATGAACTAGTATATACCATGAATGAATTCGAGGTGGTTAAAGGGGGGAAGCAGATACGAAGCGCAAGCCGTAAGAAATTAAAAGCTGAATCCTCCTGTCTCTCATTTCACATTAGCAGCCACTAGCATGTACATTGAGCACTATCTGACAGGAAAAGGTTGCTACGTTATACTCGCTGGGCGTAACCTCCTTGGTTTTAGAAAGGTTTAGCGAGCATTGGGCCGCAGTGCCATGAATACAGTGAACTAGTATATACCATGAACTCAAGGTGGTTGAAGGTGGGAAGTAGACCCGAAGCGCAAGCCGTAAGAAAGTGTGCGTGTGCCACCTCTCGTTTAGTCCTTGGAATGTTCACTGAATGGCGGTGCTTCTATATGGGGAACATATGATAAAAAGATGCGAGATGGTGGGACTTGGAGTGTTGAATAGATGGACGAACGGACACACAGACAGATGCATGGATGGACGCATGAACGGACGCAGGGACAGGCACACGAACAGACGCATGGACGGTCACACAGACGGACGCATGGACGGACGAATGCTTCGCCCCACTCTCCATCATTCCCACCGTGGATATGCTGCCATTTTTTATAGTTACTTTAAAACGCATGGTATTTTTTTTTGCTTTAACACATGCCTTACGCGAACAACTTCTTTATTACCCTCGTCAGCAGGCGAGCAGCGTGTTTCTGCTTTGAAGCTCGTTCTTGACTTGACCAAGCTAGACAGCCTGAGCATCTATGAAACTCGAAGGCTGACTTGGGCGTTTTGAAGTCCGCTGCTTGCTTCACGCCAACTTGCTCAAGTCAAGCGGAAGTCGCGAGCCAAGTAGCATCTCAGCATTCGGGGGTAAGGTAGACTATTTGCACTGGGGGAGCCTCGACCGCCTGGAAATTTGTAAGTAAATGAGAAAAAAGGTAGACAGGAAAGATAGAACAGTGAGAGAAAAAGACGAAGATGAGAGGAGATAGATACAGAAAAAAGCGAGGGCCGATTTATCTTGAGTGGGTCAGGTCAGCCCAGGGGTGCCGTCTAAGGGAAGCCGGGGCCAAAGGGGAGTGTTTCCTTTGCAGGGGGGCTTAAAGGTCCAATCACTCGGCGTTGACTCAGCCCCTAGAATCCCCTTTTTGCCGGACACGGTTATGCCACGCACGACTAAGCGTGGGAGGGGGTCTAAGACGCTCCTACTGGGCTTAAATCAATTAAGACAATTCGTATCAGATCTTTGTGAATTGCACCAAATTGGAGACCATCTTATGCGTGAAACTATTGTATAAGCAGCTGTATAATTTCAACTTCTCTAATGAACAACAGCATGTAATTGTTTGCAGACATGATTATTTCAGCAATATCTGGAAAACAGCTCATGCAATAAATCATAATTATGCTTTAAACGAACACTATGGTTTAAATTTATCTCCTAAACGACCCCAAAAGAATTTTTATCAACTCATCAGATTTCTAAAAAACTGTTTTTGAATGTATTTGAAAAAAGCTTTATCGAAACTGGTTCTGAGTGAAGGCTTCGTTTTAAGAGAGAGAAATAAGTAAAATGAAGAGACAGGGAGGTTAACCTACAAGAACTGGCTTGCCACCGTGTACAGAGGTGGAGAAATAGGGGTCGGAAAGAAGATAGAGAGAGATAAAATAAATTAGGAAAAAATACACACTCACACACATGCAGGGCGTTCCGATCACAGTCATTTGGAGAGGCCGGTTGAACGCAAGAAGCGCAGGAGCGCATTCACAGCCTTATTCTGCGACATAAAGTCCTGTCGGTAGCGCAGGATTCTTTCTTCCGAAAGAGTCTGCTTGTCCAGTTTGTCCAGTGCATTGCAGAGTGACTGTCTCTGCGAGCAGTGTTGTGCGCGTTCGCACCGAATATGCCAAGTTGTTTCGTCACTGCCGCAATGGTCACATGCAGCAGTGTCAGCCATTCCTACGCATGACTTCATTTTAAGCCTTTGCTAAGGGTCAATATCCAGTAAAATGCATAATGTAGGAAAAAGTTCTACTTTCAGTTAATTAGATAATTACCATTTGTACAGTAAAAGCGTAAACAGCGTCTCTATCTCGAAGGTGGGGCACCCATATTGGAGTCCGTACGGGCCATGTCAGTTAGCAGCTTCTCCATGTGGTTGCTACAACAGGTCGCTTTGACCACTTTTGAAAGGACCTGCTATTGTTAGAAGAAATATAGTCACCGATCAACCTGGCAACCTGATAGGCTATGCCAGCTGCTTTCAGCTGTATCTGCTCCTTAAAGACGCCTAAATAGACCCATTAAAGCTGATCGTCCAACACAGTACCTCAATCTTCCGTTCTAGATTCTCCGAAATTGCGGAAAAAGCCTAAACTTCAATGTCCCGATTTACCCTCAGCTATGCCTACTGTGATATTGAGCCTTATGAAAATTTCAATGACACGCAGCGCAGGCGATGGACTAACCTGAAGGGATCTTTTTGCGATGTGCTTTCTTCACTGATGGCGACTGATTTCCGTAACCATTAGAGATACCTCCAAAAGGAGAATGAAACGGTGTAATGTTAAACTAAAGCAAGTCAGCACTGTGCTTCAGCCAGGTTAAGCTAAAATCAATTACCTAAATGATAATTACCACATTTCGCAGTGTAATACATGCCATGAACGTACAGAAAAAATGAGAAATATGAATTCACGAGCTTAGGCTACCGTCTTTGCGACCATCTGAAACGGCAAATAGAATAACAACACCATTATCCATTTGTACGACCGCTAACATAGTGTGATAGTGAGCTCAATGTAATGGAACGCGGTCCAAAACTACAGTGACAAACGGAGGACCTGTATAGAGTAGTGCGTGAAAGCCACGTGTGAAGATATGAGGATAACAGCGGCGGCATGTAGGGCGGGCGGATTCACAGCTGAGGTGGTGGTGGTGGGGTGGCCATCATTCACATTTACGAGCGCGACGTGCAAATAACCACGCGCCAATGCTGCGGCGCCTCCGAGGAAGCCGAGACGACAGAGCGCGAGAACCTAATCACAATGGGCGAATCACAACACCAACAAAAACGACGGCTCGCTCGCATATGGAAAGCTTGGGGCTGAAAGGACGATGGTGCGGAGGGTGCACGGGCACACGAAAAATAATGAGAGGCGCAGAAGCATCCGAGCAAGGATGCGAGAAGAGCGGGGCTCGCGTACAACAGCAAGTGAGTGAGCACGCACGAATTCACGGGGGTGCTTGTTATGGAAATAAGTTGGTGATTATCCTCGCATGAAGCCGGCGGTATAGACGCTGAGCGGGGGTAATCAGAGGAGTGCTGCCGTTGCAGCGACGGCTATATATGCCTCGAAACGATGATCCCGCGGGCGCCCGAGTCTAGCAGCTTTGCTGGCTGTGCGTGTGTTTCCGCGATTATTTACTCAGCGACCCAAGGCGACGCGACGGCTGCATGTGGACTTGCGCTCCATCAGAGGCTTCTTTTTTTTTAATTCAATACTAGACCTGCTGTAAGGCGGAAAGCTTGTGCAGAGACGGAAAGCTGCCTCCGTGGAATCTCTATTGACACGTTAGGTAGATATCACTCGCTGCTCAGACTAGATAGGCGAGTGCGCTGCCGTGGACACCAGAGCACGTTTGGAGCACTCCTCACGATATGTCTAAAGGACTACGGCGTTCTGCTTTCAGCGCTGCATTCGATGGCCAACCCGACGAGTTATGGTACGCGTTGTCATTAGGTACCACGCGTTGCATTTAGATCAGTGTTGTGTACCCGCAATGCCAAGTTCGCAGGTAATACAGGAAGCGGTGGGTACGCTTCCTGTATCGTTACAGCTGGCATCACTCAGCTAATTACCATATGTGAGTCAAGCCCTTGTCGATGCAATATTCAAAGGACTAAACTAGTTCGCGGCTTAAGTGAGTAGAGTACCGTGAATACATCCAAAACTTTAAAAGTGGTTCTCTAGTTCTGGCGAGATTTTAACGATCATCGCTCTATGGAGACGTATTGCAGAATGGGCACCATTAACAGCGCTGCTCCTCTCGTGTTATTATTAATTAAGCACGTACTCCATACATGAGGCATCCTTCTACGAATTGCGTGCCGTTGCTTGGTTCACATTCTCTATAAGTGCCGGCTTTGTGTAGAAGCTCGACATTGAGTGCTCTCTCAGCCACGCACCTGGTTCGGCTCCCCGCATGTCGCACGACGGGCGGTATTCGAAATTACACGGATGCCTGCCACTGGTTCGCAGAGTTCAGATTTTGAGTGTGGGAGAGAAAGAAGAATAAAAAAAAACAGGCTAAAAACGAACGCGCGAAACACCATATCGAACAATGAACGAGCTTGCCTCTCGATGTTTCGTTATGTTTCGCTATGGAACTGTAGTTTCGCGTCCGGGACGCGCGCGTGGCACTTGGACGTGTCATTAGAGAGATAAAGGAACGCTCTCGCCGGGCGCACTTGGTTCCCGCATTAATGAATGGGGAACACATAATTAGTGCGCACGGTCGGACGGACGCACGCGCAGATGAAAAGGGGAGGAAAGTACTACGCATGCGCACTTTTCTACCTCCTCTCGCGTCACCTTATAGTGCCTTGACCGCACGTTTAGCGTCCCCCTGTGGACGCGGCGAAAGTTCGGAGCGCTGTCACGCGTTAGTTTCCAACAAGCAACGACAAGACGCCGCCCCTTTGCTTGCAGTATTCGTCGCACCTTATTACTTTAATGCAGTGTTTGTAGTGCCAGCGGAAAAACAATAATGTGGGGCCACCAGTGCAACAAAGGACGTGTGACGTACGAGTCGCTTTTGAAGCACCTTCCCTTCGCTTGGCATCGACAAGAAAGAGCGATAAGCTCATGGCGTGTATTACGAAACACAAGAACACGAGCTGCGAGGTGTAGCGACGCTGATTAAAATGTTGAGCCGCAAAACGAAACTGCAGTAATGAAGGAGCACACCGTTTTACAAGACCAGACTCGGACCAGCCCTCGTCGCTGACGCTCATTAATTAGTTTAATCATTGTTAGCTCGCAAACACTGCGAGGGCTTTCTGTGTAGCGCGCACTAGACATCGATGTTACATTACATGCGCTTTGAGTTATTTTTTTTCTTAACGTGAAAGTAGGGGCTCGTCGGAACACATTATTTTTTTGGTCCTCCTAAAGAAAGACTTTTCTCAGAGCATAGCTAGGATAGAAAAAGTAGAGAGAGTTCGCAGCACGCGCTAATGGAAAATAAGAATAAGTTGGGAAAATTAGGTATCCAATTAGTGCTGACGAGTCCCTTCGCTGCAGTGACCAAAACTACGGAATAAACTCTGTCCCTAATTTGCGCTAGTATCGGGCGGATGGAGCGGCGTCGTCGTGGAAGAGAGAGTGAACGAAATTGAGCTGCGAGATAATTATGGCTGAGGTATTTCGTTGTGTCCCTGAGGGAAGTTGATTTTACTGATATAAAAAATGAAGGAGAGAATGTTTCTCGTTTATTCGGAGAATATGCCATTTATTGACGTTTATTTGCCATCAGAGCTCCATAATGCATTGGTTCTAGACAACGTAATGTATTGTTTATAGACATCAAATAGACCACTGGTAGCAGCTACTGACGTATACGTAAGCAGAAAAGAGATAACGTATTCCCAAAATAATGCATGATGTTCATTACAAGCGAGGTAATGTAACATGTTGTTTACTGATAGCGCTTTCGATGTAAATGAGATCGGTATTTTTGGTGCAAACAACATTCTTGATAAAGCCTTCCGCAGAATACTTTCCTGTTGATAATGAGCTGTGAGACGTGGACAGTCAAATTTGAGAAAATGATATACGACTTCAAAGAATGCTTAGCTACCATAGGAGGTGGGCAGTGTTATGGTTACCACTATGGTTTGGAGAACTGTGACTGCGTTCAAAGGAGAGCAGCACGAAAGATTATCTGCGCTAATGAGCGAATGTGGTGCCACTTTTGGCGTTTTCGAACGTGCCTTCCTGTTACCGTTGGGTCACGCTGACGTGTCGTTTTGCACAATGGAGCGTTCATCACATTAAAAGCTGGCCGTAGCGAATCCAAGGCAAGTCCGTGAGTATGGCACTCACGCGAGTCATGATGGCGTATGTACGGTTGCCACCAACGCAAATGCATGCATGCAATCTAACAAACCCACCCTAGGTTAGGTTATATTGGTACACTTGTACTTGTACTGCGTCATATTCCTCTCCATCACCTCTTTTTTCTTGCTCTATTTTCCTTCTCTTGATTTCTGGTTTACAGGACCATTTCTGTTCAATTAGATGTCATAGATGTCAGGAAAGTATTGTCTATCAGCTCTGACAAACTTAATTCTTAGTTAAACACATAATAAAAGCCAAGAACTCAGTTCGGAATGAATGAACAATTTACTATTTAATTAAACACCCGATCGTGTGCTGGCAACTGCGCTGCAACAACCAGGAGACGAAAAAAGAAGTGTGCAGAGTCTATCCACCTGTATGGATCTCCAAACTTAAGAGACTTTTCAGCATCTTAGCCTGAGAGAAAATGGCTTGATATCTGTGAAAGTGTACCTAATTCTATACCGAATCGATTATTAACACCATATATAGCTATATATACCTAGTTATACGATCACAGCCACGAATACGTGCAGCCCTAAGTGTGGTACTTTTGTCGATGTATCGCTGTAGCAGCGCACGTCAGTGACACTTTTACGGAACGCAGCAAGTACATTAACATCCCGCATCCCGTACAACCTACAGAACCCCGCACAACGGCTATATATTACATGGCGAGTGACCTCGAAAACACTAAACGCGACCCGTACAGTGTTTTGCGAACGCTGCGGTTCGCCGAATCGGACGTGCCCGTTGGCCGTGCATTAAGGCTTGATTGTCCGTCGACCCATATCTTCTGATGGACAGGCGTGGCGGCTTATAGGGGCCCAGACACGCGCGCCGCCCTTTAGCGAGAGGAGGGACGGCAATTAACAAATGAGCAGAAACTCACCGCCTCCGTCTCCACGCTAATTTGATGTCGCCGGGTCCCGGGCTACATAGGCTGAGTGGAAAGGCCATGCCTTTCCGCCCTCAGCTGCTTGGCTGTGTAGCGGTCCCCGTAAATGTGGCCGCTACTTTAATTACTCTTGCCGCGATGCACTCTGGTCGCATTGGCGTCGTGAGGTCGTGGTTACGCGGTCACCCCCCTACGCGCACACACATACATACACACAGCCTGCCAACGAGGTCAACCCATCTCGTTTCACCCATCACCCGGGACGCACCGGGCTGGTATCAAGTAAAATCACGACCAGAGAGACATATACAGAACGAGCTATAACAGCTACCACCGCTATCACCAAGTGAGGTAAGCGACGCCCCTCAGAAGCTGTGGTATACAGCACTCGACGCGGTTTTCTCCTATACCTGTGACGTGTGTAGGCAGAAAGAGGATGATTGATTTGATCTTACCAGGGTGCTCCAGCAAAGAGCGACTCGTGCTGAGGTGGTGGTACGGTGCCTGGCGCCGCTCGCGGCGACACGACGTTGCACAGTCGAGCGGACGCAAATTTTGAAGTTGTCATCTCTGAACCATTTGCTATTCTCTTTCGCTAGATGATGCTCATCAAGGAATGCTGGTCATTATGCACCCTGGGCTCGGCAGTGCAGATCATCACGCACCCTCAGCTCCGCAGTGCAGCTGCTTTTTTACCGTTGTAAAAATATACCTCAACTGACCTGTGTTCCTCGAAACAAGCAGGTTTAATTATTTAATTTTTATATATCAAGGTCTCCCCAACAATGACTAAATACTGCCCATTTCTAGTCAATAAATAAATAAATAAATAAATAAATAAAAATAAATAAATAAATAAATAAATAAATCATATTGAAGTAGCGTTAACGTTGAGTAGTGAAGCTACTTACCAGCGCAGCACAGTTATGAACGTCGAGTCCTTGCAGCGTTTTCGTTTTTTTTTTCAAACTGGGATTACTCGCATTGAAAGCAAAAGTTTTTAAGAGTTTCTATGTGTTCTCACTGACACCTATACGAGCTGTGGTCAATGCACGACCTTAAGATTGATTTTTGTAGCACGGAAACACCGTTGCGCTATTTCATTGTACAAACACAGAGCTCCGCCAAGCGTATTATGTTATTAGCCTTTTTTGCAGAGCTGTTACGTAACACGAATGATTTCGGGCCCAAGAAGGAAAAAACATAGAATCCGTGGCTATGCAACAATACATCATAGGTCCTCAACAAGTCACCCGTAAATTATTCGCGCGCGATTTGCGTAATGTATGTGAAATGGCACTAAATCATATTCGCAGTATCTCAAGCAAGCGTTCTCAAAATGAAGAGAAAGATGTGATAACGCTGTATTATGAGTGCCATTCCAGCTAGCTTTTTAACAGAATCAAGATTCACTCTCCCCCTCCATGTCCATTTTCCTTCCGTTTCTTTTGCTCAGAGAAAAGAAAATGCGAGATTGTTTATTGCACACAGTGTCTAAATTCTCTGCATTTAATTAAAATAGTTTCTCTCTCTCTCGATACGAACGCACACTTTATTATTATTTTTGAACGCGCCTGATTTGAGAAATCTAAGTGTCCTCAGTAAGCGGCAAAGTAAGCGCTACACAAGCGCCCAGTGACGATACGCTGCTGCTTTCACTACACCCCTCCCACTTAGTCAAGACTAATTTAGCCAAACCAAAATCAAAACAAAACATTCATCGGATAGCTCTAAACCTTCGTTCATCCAGCCTTGTTGGATTTCAGCCGCGAGGCTTTTAGAGACACGGTCCATGAAAAGAAAATAATGAGAGAAATGAGCTGATAAAAAAGAATTACTATCGAAAATAAACAAGACAAAAAGATGCCCCACGCCGCTCGAGAACTCGCGCTTGGCAAAGTGCAGAATGCTGCTCGCCCAGCGCATCGTCAGAAGCCACGAGAAGAGATGCACTGGGCACAGCGTGACCCCTGTCGGCCATACACCGAGATCGTTCGTCGCCGTCGTGCCTAATGCCATTCGACACTCGCTACGAATGAAGCCATCTGCCGTGAGCTGAAAAGAAGGGAAAAAAAAAGGTTGCCCACCACCCACTCGACGCGCTTTCCGAAGCCACTCGGCTGCTTCCTCTTGCTATTCGCTCTCCGTTGCATTAGCCTCGCGCGGTGCATTCCTCTTGCTGCTAACTCTCGCCCCCTCACTCACACGCCATCTCTCTTATTTTGCTCATCCATTTCTCCTTTTATTCAACGAGCGGAGAGATCCTTCTCTGGGCCCCGTTAGCCTTCTCCCACGCGTGGTCGCCATTGCAGACGCCGCCGTGCCTGAAACAGCATTTAACACTCAACCCGCAGCCCTTGCCGACCAGCCAAATCCATTACTCTAATTACCATACAAAGAGCAATACCGTGTACACGCGAAAGTAGGAGAGAAAGCGCAAGAACGCGCGGCCGTTGCTGGTGCATGCATGTGTGGTACACTTGGTCGGCTGTGAGGCCCGCCTCGTCGCCAGTCTAGGCGCCTGTGTATCGAAGGAAATTAGGGAGTTCCACTTGGGCTCTCCCGAAAAAGCGGCAATCTTCATTGCCACAGGAGCAAAAAAAGTAGAAGAAGGTCGAAAGAAAGCAGCCGGTCGTAGAGGCGTTCATTGCGAAGCTCTTACTTGAATTGGAAAAGCCGTGCTTGAAAGTTCGCAGACGAAAAAAAAAAAAACAGTGACGGAGTCGTGGCTGAAGCAACCTGAAGACGACTTACAAAGTGTGAAATATAGCCTACGTGAATAATAAACGTGAGCTCTGTATGCTCATGTGATTTTTATGTGATTCTTAAACAGAAAAGAAGAGAAAAGTGAGCCCCGTAACTGTGTGCATCAGAGTGCAACACCTCAACAGTAGCTCACGAGGGATGGGGGTAAGGAGGGATTAAAAGGATAGTATTAAAATGTAAATAGATAGGGAGAAGAAGGAGAGAGCGAGGCGCAGAGACAGCGAATGGCAGAAAACGACGGAAGTGAAGAGGAGATAGGAAAGATGGACACGGTCGCCGGAGTCGGAGGACGGGGCACCACTCGGCGAGAGCTCTTGTCGGCGTCAGGAGATGGCGTAGGGGAAGCCCAGTCATCCAGAGCTGCGCTGTTGTTGGAGATCGCGGGGGCACAACCAGTCGGCACGAAATTCAGCTAGCGAGTCATCGAGCTTTGTATGCTTCAACACTATGTGTACAGAAAAACACGGTTTCTCTAATGGCCCTTATAGCTATGCAACGCATTTCAGAGCTCGACAATTTTGACAATATATGGAACACTGTCTTTTCTCGTTTATTTTTGTTAGCTATTTTGTGTCGTTTGAAGATGGCGGTTGCGTATACTATTCAGGGGTGTGGGGGGGGAGGGTGGCAATGTTAGCGTTGGGGGCCCTTGGAAGAGAGATCAGCGATTTATGGGTCGTGATTCCACTTGCGGATTGCTCACGTACATGGCTAACAACTGACGTATATCTATGAATGGGGAGCGCCAGCTTCAGGGTAGGAAATATTGGTGGTGGGATAGAATTTAAAATATATACGATTAGGGGGTGGCGGGGTTAACGGTTCATCCCCAAACGCCCTAATTTATGCTCCAGTTTCGTATATCTCGTACTTCTACAAGCATACCTCCCGTAAATATTAGGGGAAAGAAGTATTTGTATTCAAAATGAAGAAGTGAACTCATATAACGTATCACCTAGTACGTGACCGAAAAATCCAGAACAATGCAAAAAAAGTAATGAAAATGCCCACTTCGCGTGAAAATCGAATTGAAGCCGTCTACGAGGCAAGCGGGTATTCTATCACAGGGCCACGGTCAAGGTTGAAAATGCCCCGGAAAAAACGTCTGAATACCAGGTAGTAGAACGAAATAAAATAAATGATGATAAACATCTCTTCAGGTGAGGATCAAACCTATCCCGTCTGCGTGGAAGCAGGTGTCCTAAAACAGTCTTGGTATTGCTTGAAACTGCTTCGAAACACACACACACACACGCGCGCGCACACTCACACGCACACACACACACACACACACACACGCATGCACACACACACGCACACGTACACACGCACGCACACACACGCACGCACAGTTGCAAGCAACCACAACAGAATGACAAAAATATCCAATGTTCTGCAACTCTTACTTTTTTTTTAATCAGTCGACCATGTACGTGTTTCTGCAAGCATACCTACTTCAATCTATGAGAAGGATCGGGAAGAATACATCAGCTATAGCAATGAAGACAATAGAAAAAATTTAATATTAAAAACAGCGTCATCTACGTGGTTGTAATCAGCGCAATGTTTGCGTGGGAAGAACCCAGATGAAGTAGCCGGGGCGACAGGTATGTTTTCCTGCTGATCCATCCGCGGAACTCGGGCAATCGGTTCGCGGCACCTACTGGGCGTTTCATTCAGCTTAGAACGCGTGCCTCTTCGAGGAGTGCCAGTTCAATTTTCGACGAACTCATAATGAGGTCCTGTCTTACTACGAGCTCGTCTCCTGCGACAAGGGATGGCGTTAATTCGCAATCGCGTCAGTGTGGAGAACCATATACAATTCCAAGATCCGTTCAATCGTGATGGCGGCTACCTGCTGGGATGCGATCACTGATCGTCTCAGGGGCCGTCATCATCCCGTAAAAAAAAAAAACGAACGGAGGTGCGGTCATTTAACTTCATGCAGGTAGCTTTTTTTTATTCCGCGATAAAATTAAGAAAGAAAAATAACAGGAAGGGAAGGAAATGCTCTCCAACATTTCGGTGCGACTTAGAAATATGAGAAATGTGGGCTCCACATTACACGCTTGCCATAACAAGGATTTAAAAAAAAATATCATAATTACGGCATAGTTTTCTCAATATTATTAGTGAGGCGGAACGAAATAAAAAAATAAATGAATACATAATTAATTATTCAGACAGACAGACAGACAGATAGACAGACAGACAGACAGACAGACAGACAGACAGACAGACAGACCAACTGATAGATAGATAGATAGATAGATAGATAGATAGATAGATAGATAGATACATAGATAGATAGATAGATAGATAGATAGATAGATAGATAGATAGATAGATAGATAGATAGATAGATAGATAGATAGATAGATAGATAGATAGATAGATAAATAGCAGGAATTAACTGACATAAAGAATGGCATAGAACGAGAACAAGGTCGGTAAATATCGCTTGTGTGCTCGTAGGTATGTCGCAATAAGCCTCCGAATCACAAGTAGTTTGTCTGTCCTTTCGTAAAGCGCAAGCAGTCGTTGTTGCAAAACGAGACAGTAGTCTCCTTAGGGGCGCAAAAAAAGTCTTAGAATTGTTCTGCTGCACAAAGGTAAAGCTAATAAAAAAAAACAGATCGCGGGAACGGAGGCTAGGCGACCCTCTTCAGAACCATGCATTCCGACACGCCAACGCCTCCTCTGGCAACAACAGATTGCACCGAAATTGCATCTCGTAGAGCCGCCAAGTCAGTGGGACGAGTGGATGCGCGGCTTCTCAATTGAGCCGCATTGCCCAGCGGGCCGCGCGTGCCGCCCACGCGTCCGTATCGCAGCACCGCGCCGGACCAATATGCCACACGCTGAGCGGGTGGTCCTGGCATGCTGGTATACGCTGTAGTGGACTGGGAGAGAAGAAAAGACGGGCGGGGCGTGTCGGTGGAGGTACGAGAGTCGCTGTATACGTTACGCAGCCACGCTATGAACAGGAACTCATCGAAGAATTGGAACTGTTACTGTAGCCGAAAGCAGGATAATAGGACGTCGGAGGAACAAAAACGCCGGGTAGCGTAGTGGGCCTCTATATCGTCAATGGCGTTGGTCAAGCGTCGGTACGTGAAAGGTAATAGGCAATCCTCCCTTCAAGCTTGAGTATAGAATCGCACATACGACAAGTAGGCGAGCTTGCTTGGAGAACGCAACGTGATTACTTCTTTGAGACGCGTCACAACTTGCGGAACGAATGGTGATGCATACACGGTACTGCACGCAACACATTCACTTTCTTGTTTGGGGTATGGAAAACAGGACAAATAAGAAAAGCAAAACCAAGCTGCAGGCGGCTACTCTGCTCTCGGAAATACGATACTGTTCTTTTTTAATGGGAAATTATGTTTCTAGCTGAAAATAAAACCATAATCAAATAAAGCTGCCACCAAAACGATGCCAGTTCCGGCACGGTACGACAATGAAACTCGTAGCCACCACTCGTATATAGGCGACGCACGGAGGAAATCGAAGTATTACGATTGTTTACGCATACAGCGAACACTGTCACACGCTATCAGAAAGCGGCAGAAGTTGCCGTACACGCGGTAAAGGCGAGGCTATACAGCGTCACGTGCGTCCTGCGGAGACGTGGCTTCTCTCTCGGTGGCCACAGAATGATGGGAAGGCCGCTGCCGAGACGAGTAGTTCGAACTGACTGCACGCGCATGCACGCCGGCGGAGGACAATATGAAGCCCGCATCCATTATTCAGAGGACAGACCGCGTCCCACGCGCCGGAGCGGTACCGGTCCTGATCCCGCTGTTATTAGGAGGGGCATACAACAGCGGTCGCCATGTACTCGTTCTCCCCCCACCCCCTGCTCCCACATCCGTCGTAGGCGCCTTGCTTTCCTCGTCCAGTGAGAGAAGCAACGAACAGAATTCGTTCAATATTGTCGCCAGGCAGTCGAGCTGGTTCGATTGTCCTCTTTCGGAGCTGTCGCCTCCGTCAAGATGCGGCACGCACCGATTCCGTCCCCGGGTTCGCTCGGCTGTAGCTGTCACCAGCTGCCGCTTTGTCCTGCTGCGGAGAGCGTGCATGATCACATATAGAGGTCCTCTCAAATGACATCGGCTACAAGGAAGCTGTGGCGATGCAAGGCGTTCATACATTGTCCGACTTTGTTGAGCGTGGTGGTTGATGGGTGACCCATGGCCGTAATTAGCAGCCTCTGACTGTGTGAGTGCGTGACAGATAAAGAGATATATGTGAGTCGACTCACCTTCTATTCAACATACAAACCTCGCGAGTCCTTAATGCGTGCTCGACTCAAAATAATCTTTTTGGTGAGAAAGAAACCTTTAATAAAGGGCCATATTGCACCCTACATCTTTAATATACCATCAGCAAGCTCCCACAAGTTACACGGCAGAAAAATATTCTCAACGTTCATTAAAACACCGAAATGTATTTCGCCTCTCGTACATTACTTTTATTTTGGGCACACTCTATATCTAACAATTGCCCGTGGGCCATAAAACGTCATATATCATTTACAATGGATAGAAGCGGTAACTTAACTTACTTAAGGATCTTATTTCTTTGTGAGAATTGTAAGAAATCTGAATTGTGAGAAATGTGAATTGTATAAGACTTAATGTATATAAGAGTAACCATTGTGCACAATAGTGCCAAATGAGCCATTGCAAAAAAAAATCCAGTGAGATAGTTCCACAGCGAAGGTGTTTTAGCTCGGCGTAAAATGTGTGACTATTACCGAAAACTGCTATCAAAGGTTATTTACCTCAAAATTGGGGCAAACCCCACTATATCCACTAAGATATGAGTTATAATAAACCTGACAATGAGTGCAGTGAGAGAGAGAGAAAGAAAGATGTAAAAAACTACAGAGAAAAAAAACAATAAGTTTTGCTGAACAATCGCTCGAGTTGAAGGTGGCCGTCCTTCCACTCGGCTATCCAAGCACGCGACGAGAGCATAACATAGCCTTGCTTAGCGTAGCGCAGCATGCGGCTGGGAAACGGATGTGCGAGAAGGAGCGATGTGATGACGAATATAAGTGAAAGGGGGAGGGAAGAGATTAAAGCGTGGCACATTAAAGAACGAAAAAGAAAGAAAATTTAGAAATTATGAACCATCTTTTCGAAGGGAATCCTGGTGGAATGTGAAGCAGCAGCGGTGCGCACACTGTTGACTCAGTTGAAACTAGCGTCGACGCGAGTCCTGGAAGAATGGTTTGAAGCGAAACTCGGTGTAGCATTTACTAGAGTAAACGTTTGTTCGAGAAGCAAAGACACGCGAGGTGGTTTCGGTTTCGTTCGAGTTAAATCGCAGATAACTACTGTTCGCTCGATGTGCGCTTGAACATTGCGAGCAGTGGGAAGAATGAAGCGAGAGAGATGACACGCGGCGAGCGGTGACAGGTTAGGGAGAGAGTGACGCCAACACGCGCGCACTGCGAGTGAATGCGTGACCTACTTGGCACCGTTCCAACACCTGCGGCTAGGGTAGCGTGGTTCGGATGGAGGGACAGCGTTACACAGGCTAGTCAAAGAGCTGCTTCGCATCTAAAAGCAAAGAGAGACAGAACATCAATGAAAGACAGAGAAAGTAGAGAAAAAAAGAAGCTCGCATCACGTCGAGCAAATACTAACCTAATACCATCAAGTCGAGCAAACACCGCCCACCTGATCAATACACGCATGCGTAGTAGCTAATCCACGTCCACCAACAGAGGTATCACACGCAGCCTCCGCTATATATGTGTGCAGTCTGGTTGCGCCTGATCGTGTCCTGAGAGTCATGGGGCGTCGAATGAAAGAGGGTACTGCCGAGGAGGAAACCATGCATTTCAAAGCCAGACGTGTCGGTCGACGGGAAGTACGAACGGCGACGGGCCCGTGCTTCGTTGTGCCAAGCATTGCGTGACCTGATGCCAATCGTCCGAATTTTTTTCACAAGTGTACTGTCAGAGATATAAAAGAGGCACAGAAAGCGTAAAACTGCTCTTATCGCAAGCCAACAATTGAGTAACGCTATTTCGTAGCTTTACGTTAACAAACACGCACTGTAGATGTAAATATTAGCGACATGAAAGGATGAGTCCTGGTATATAGAAATCATTGATATTGGATAGATATGTGGGATTTACCGTCCCAAAACCACCATATCATTATGAGAGACTCCGTAGTGGAGGGCTCCGGAAATTTCGACCATCTCGGTTTCTTCAACGTTTGCCCAAATCTGAGCACAAGATAATCCTGCACTTCACGCGATTCATCGGCGTTCAGAGCGCAGATATTCGCACACAAAGTCTATTGAAGATCTACGCATAGAAAGGCGCATGCAAAAGAAGGTCCAGCACCGTAAGGATTAACTAGAGTTTAAACGGTGAGCGAAGTTTTGTGATTCTCTCGACCCTCGCAAACCACTCTCTCAAATATGGCGAACCGCGCAAGGCCTACGCACATTTCCTGAACAACGTTTTGGCACTTTGGTACTTTTACAACGTAGAATTGACATCGAGATAGCGGAAGATTTTTGTAGGAAGATCGCAAGTCCTTCACATTGCACAGGGGTCCTTACTACTACTACCGCAACACACTCTCTTGATCCGTGTATGGACCTGCCTTTTTCGATGGAAGAGCTGGACGCAGCTCTAGCTTATTGTAGTCGATCGTCGTCGCGTGGGCCAGATGGTATATGATACCGCTTATTGTGCAACCTCGTTGATCACGCACGTAGTGCTTTACTGGACGAGTTAATGAGTCTTGGCGAGCTGGAGCTCTTCTCACAGAATGGAAAACAAGCCGCTTGGTTCTAATTCTGAAACCTGGAAAATCTCCTCTTGAGCTGACGTCATACCGACCAATAACACTGGCTAGTTGCGTGGGCAGGCTGATGGAGCGAATGATTCTTGTCAGACTCGAATGGATCTTAGAACGATACAGAGTCTATCCAGACAGCATGGCCGGCTTTCGTCGTCTTCGTAGGTCTATGGACAACGTCATTGATCTCGTGACATACGTACAAAATCAGAAAATCAGTCGACGGCTATATGTAGCATTATTTTTGGATGTCAAAGAAGCTAATGACAACATCTCTTATGAAGCCATATTTTATGCCCTCGAGTCCGTTGGCTTGGGTGGGCGAGTGCACCGCTGGATCTGCTGCTACCTTCCTTTGAGATCACTGTTTATGGAAACTGATGATGGGCCCACATCTGAGCATTACATACACCGTGGTGTTCCCCAAGGTGGTGTGTTGAGCCCCACACAATTCAGTCTTGTCATGATCGGCCTCGCGGAAACCATATCAGAGCCTGTGCAGATATCTATGTACGCAGACGACATTGGTGTTTGGGCATCTGGCGTAAAACGTCTGCCGATACGTGTGAAACTTCAGAAAGGTGCAAACTCAATTTCGGCGTACGTTAGAGAGCAAAGACTCGAGATTCCTCCAGAAAAATTGGCGCTAAATCTGTTCCCGTGGAAGGCAATGACGTCATAACGCATCACCAACAATGGACGAATTGTCTGCTACACCCGCACACACAGGTTCTTGGGAGTCAACATTGATCGAAATTTTTGCTGGAGTTACCATCTGGCCATTCTAAAAAAAACGCCTAACAGCCATCTTCCATTTTTCACCTTACTTGGAAAAAAAAAGTGGGGCGCGTGAGTACACGCAATGTTGCAGCTATATGGGACGTTGTTCCTGGCGTACCTGTGGTACAGCTTGCCTGTTTTGACGAACACCTGCAAAAGTAGTATACGTACAATCGAAAACGTCCAGGGTCAGGCAATCAGAGTTTGTCTTGGATAACCTCGTGGCACATGCACAGCGGAGACCATCGAAATCACCAAAAATCATCCGGTCTCAGTGCACATTACTATAGAGGTGCTTCTAGAGCATATTAGGCACCTTGCTTGAGTGCCTGCCCACCAACTCGCTTCGCTTCCAGAAGACCGACCGAGTGCCACCTTCTGTAAGAGAGTATTGAGTTACCTTGGGTGCCTTCCAGCAGGCCACACACCTCCGGAACGTGTTCTGACATCCACGTGGTGTTTAGACCGTCCAAATCTACACTTGACGGTGCCAGGAACTCGCAAAAAAGTGGATCTCTCGGCTCCAGCTTTGGAACAGCTGACTTTACATATGCTGCACGAAGGATACAAACACCACGTTAAAATTTATACGGATGGTTCGACAAATGCTATGGGATCTGCAGCATCTGTGATCTTTTAGGAAGACGAAGACGAAGTGTCTCTCTGACAGTACGGCGAGTCCCTCAGATTTTCTATGTTTTGTGGATAACATTGTTTTCACCAGCCAAGTGCGGGTTTCTGCCGGCGTGAGATGGAGATGGAGTCGCACACGCGTCCGCCAAACTCCACGAATCCCGTGGAAGCCGCCTCTGGGAAGAGCAACGGTGCCGAGAGCGACACTGACAGTGACCATACCATGAACTATTATGTCAGCAGTGAAGAGTCCAGTGACGACACCTTCGAGCTGGTGAAGAGCCGCGAGGCGAAGAGACGTTTTCTGAGCACGCCATGAGATTCGAGTGCGTCCGCCATAAGACCTTCGCGTAGTATCGAGGCATTCACCGTCCTGTTCATGCCAGTTCTTGCCACGGACAATATGAGGCGCCTCAACAGGCAAGCCGTGTCTGCACAACTGGAGGCACTGGTGCGAAGCAAAATCAAAGACGTTAGAGTGAACACGCGCAAGAATGTTCTAGCCATTGGCGTTAACCACGTGGCTGCACTGGACATATTGCGCAAGGTCACAGAGCTGAATGGCATGGCAGTCCACTCTCACATACCGCTCGGCAAAGAAGTCATCGCTGGAGTAATTTATGATGTTGACGAGACCATTGTCAACACAGACTTGCCAATCCTGATCAAGCCCGCTACAGAAGACACCATCATAACAATTGTTTTTCATCTCGGCACATCACGTTGCGCGAAGATCATATTCAAGGTGAAACCCTCCCGTCACACGTGAAGGTGGGACACTTTCGGCAAGCTGTTAGTTCCTTCGTACCAAGGCCTTCGTACCAGTGCAGGAAATGTACGAAGTTGGGTCACGTGAGCAGCGTGTGCAAGAACACCACCGTTTGTGCCCGATACGCTGAACCTCACGCCACTAGCACATGTCAATCCAATACTCGGAAATGTTCGAATTGTGACGTGCCTCACGATGCATCTTCGATAGACTGCCCGATTATTCGAAGGAAATTGGCAGTGATAAAGAAAATGGTTCGGGATCACTCCTCTCACCGGGAAGCAGCCGCATCTATTAGACGACGATGATCGCGTCATTGATGGCGCTCCAAGACATCCAAGACACCGTTTTCTCATGAACCGCACTCAAAGTCGCCTCCACTCCTGTCTCCAAGAACAAGCGCAGTCGAGTCGAAGGATAAAGAAGCCGCCAACAGCGACACAGCTTACGCCTGGCCGTAACTCCCTCGACTACACGCCAAGAACGGCATCAAACTTCAGTAGTGAAACACTGCTCGTCCGAATTCTCTAAACCAACAGAGGAAGATAAATAGTCGCCATGGTCAGCTCCCTCGTGTGTATCATTCGTGTGTTCGTGGAGAGGATGCAAGCACCTATAGCCCGAAGCGAGTTGCAGCTGCTGGATACGATCACCCTGGTTCTTGCAAGCCTTCAGAAGTCGATTGCTTCAGATTAACACCAGAACCATGGCTTATCAACGGAAACAGCCACCGTTTGCAGATAATGTTCGAAACGTCTTCATATTTCAATGAAATGTGAGAGGCCTGAGGTCCGGGATATGGGATTTCCGGCCGTTCGTGTTTAAAAAACCGCTTCCCGATAATGGTAATCTGTGAGCCGAACTCATCGACTATAAGAATATCAGGATACGAGTTTTTGGCCTCAAATACGAATGGAAGTAGCAGCAAAGTTACTCTTTACATTCGTAAGGACATTCCTTATTTCGCCCATGCTATACCGCCAGATGAAGAGCACCAGTACGTGTGCATTACTCTGAAGGAGAAGCGGTTGTCTTTTACAGTTATTGGCATATATATATATATATATATATATATATATATATATATATATATATATATATATATATATATATATATATATCCCGCAATTCCATTTGATTGCAAGAGATTAACAGACATTATGGCAGCTATTCCAGGCCCTTGCACTGTAACCAGTGATTTCAATGCACATCATCCACTATGGGGAAGCTTGAGGACAAACTCGAAGGGGTGCCCACTAATATCATTGTTGTCTGACCACAACCAGCGCCTTCTGAGTGATGGTAGCCCGATATACCTGCGAGGAACGACGTACATCAGCTGCCTAGACCTGACACTGGTGTCGTGTTGCCCAAGTTCAAAAGTGCGGTGGTGTACAGATATCATAACTCATGGTAGCGACCACATTCCGACTTATGTCAGCATTGATTGCCAAGAGACTTCGTCCTCGTCGGTCAATCGGTATATAGACTGGACATTTTATGAAGATCAAGTGAAGGACACGTGCAGAAATGATTCCTCGTTTGGGTTAGAAGAAGTAATTGCAGATGCAATGATAAATAGTACGCGCTGCTTCACACGCTCATAGAAGCACACACAGCTTGACATAGAATTAGAAAGGCTTCGGGCGTTACGTAGACGTGCTGATAGAAGATACAGGCATACCAAGTAGATTTTTTATCTCAGAGTAGCAAGGCGTATGCAGAAAAAAAATACAACGCCGAATAGACAAGTTGTAGGATCAAAGATGGAAAAGCTTTTGTGAGTCTTTAGACCTACGCAAGCCATCGTCTCATGTATGGAGAACTCTACAGGGTCTTCGCACAGGCACCATGCAATGTCATTCCTTCAAGGCTTTCGCACTTCGTCTCAACCGCCACGAAATTGACGTTGCAGAGGATTTTCGCGCGAACATCACCGGCGGACAGCCCTCTTCTCCGATGTGCTTTTATGCGATATCCGCGGTCCACGAGATATAAGTATGAATGCTCCATTTTCTATTGAAGAGCTAGAAGCTGCACTAACAATGTGTAGGCGTTCTTCTTCCCCAGGGCCCGATGGGATAACTTATACGGCTCTGCGTCACTTAGGCCAAGCAGCTAGACGACAACTGCTAAATTTATTTATTTGGTCATAGGAAGATGGCATCATACCTCAAGAACGGAAACAGAGCCATCTTGTGCCTCTCCTAAAAGCAGGGAAATCCCCTCTGGTGCTGACATCATACCGGCCTGTAGCTCTCGCCAGCTGCATTGGGACACTCGTAGAGCACATGATTCTCACGCGCCTGGAATGGTTCCTTGAACTCACAACTTTTACCCAGACTTCATGGCGGGATTTCGAAGAGACCGTTCATCGATTGACAACGTCATCGATTTCGTGTCATCAGTAGAACAGCAGAAATTTAGGAAACGACTAGCACTTGCGCTATTTCTTGATGTGAAAGGTGCATATGACAGCCTTTCCCATCAAGCTATACTAGACACCCTGCTGTTAATTGAACTGGGAAGGCAAATGTTTCGATGGATCTGAAGCTACCCGACATGAAGCACGAAGATCCTTTTTTGTATATACTGAAGATGGCCCGACCTCAGACGACTACACGTGCCGTGGCGTCCCGCAAGGTGGTGTTTTAAGCCCAGTTCTATTCAATCTTGCCTTGCTTGGCCTGGCGGAAGCTCTCTCTGAAGCAGCCAGTGTTTCAATATACGCTGATGACATCTGTGTCTGGGCATCTGCATTGACACGCCTACAAGTTCGAGCAAGGATACAGAGGGCAGCGTCACAAGCATCTGACTATTTTCGCACGCAAGGCCTAACAATCTCAACAGAAAACCGTGCACTGGTGGCCTACACGCGCAAGGCGATGACAAGTTACCCGATAAGCATTAATGGCCAGCCCATCTCTTACAAGCATAGTCATCGTTTTCTAGGTGTCATTGTTGACCGCGGCCTCTCCTGGAGCCCTCACGTGACTAGCTTGAAAACGAAACTGGTATCTATTGTCCACGTACTGAAAGTCATCGCTGGAAAAAGATGGGGTCCGTCCTTGAGTTCCATGCTACAGCTTTACCAAGCACTTTTTATTGGTGCACTGCGCTACAGTTCTCCTCTGCTTACTAAACCTTGGAAGACAAACATTCGAGCACTTCAGAGCGTGTAAGCGCAGGCACTATAGGTGTTTCTCTCGATCTACCACGAACTCCCTCAACCGCTGGAACAGTCATATTGGCTCGGGATCATCCGGTTATGACCAGTGTCATAACCGACGTGATGAGAGCACATATTCGGTACATTTCACGAATGGTATCGGACCATTTGACATTTATGCCAGAACAACTACCGCAGGCGTCGTTCTCTAAGATCTCCAGCTCCCACCGCGCTTTGCTACCATCAAGTTTTATACCCTTGGCGCGTTCACCATCCGCCTTGTGGAGCCTACGACAGCCCGACGTGCGCCTTTCCGTCCCAGGAATAAGAAATGGAAAAGTGCTTTCTGCCTTGGCCTTGAAGCAAGTGACTCTGGACTGTTTACACACTTTCTACGTTGACAGAATCCATGTATACATGGATGGATCTACCATCCAGACTAGCTCCACCGGCGCCACCATCAATTCATCGCGACACATCAACATCACTTACAAACTTTGTCACGTGAGCACATCGACTGGTTCAGAAATTGTTGCCCTGCGAGGTGCCATCGATTATATCAAGCAAAAACCGGCTAGTCGATGGGCAGTATTCTGAGACTCCAAGGCGGCTCTACAATGTCTTTCGTCGGCACTTCGTCGCGGGTCGTGCGAACAACTGGTATGGGAGATCAGAGAAATGCTGCACTATGCGACCGAACAAGGACACAACGTTGTGTTCCAGTGGATACCAAGTCATTGCGGTATCTCCGGCAACGACCTCGCCGATGAAGCAGCCAGAAATGCACACGCGCAAACAAACCCTGTGCCCATACCTTTATCTAGGATTGACTCGGCTAGATACCTAAGTAAGCTGGCGCAGGACATGACACTCCAGAAGTGGCAGTCATCACAGTTCGCACATCATCGGCTATATTCTGTCAATTCATCTCTACGACTGCGGCTACCCTCTGGTCTTTCTAGGGAGGAAGGTACAGTGTTGTGCAGTCTGCGTCTGGGCGTAGCCTTCACCAATGCCTACTCATTTAGGATAGGAATGGCCGACAGCGTGGGGTGCAACGACTGCGCTGTCGATGAGACTATTGAACACATCTTACGTTACTGCCCGTCATACACAAATGAGGGCTTCACCTGCGCACTGTTTTAAATCAACTGAACAGAAGTGATTTCACTGTCGAGAAAGTGTTGGGACCATGGCACTGCCCATCCGATTTCCGAAAGGCAACGAAGGCACTGTTGCATTTTCTCAAAGACACCGGCCTGTTTCATCGTTTGTGATGGTGCAACTGTTACGCGTCGGCCCAGTCAGTGAACTTTTCTCTCCTCTTATATAACTTCCCTTCCCCTCTCCCCTTCCCCAGTGCAGGGTAGCCTACTGGGGCTCTGCCCTGGTTAACCTCCCTGCCCTTTCTCCTTGTGTTTTCTCTCTCTCTCTCTATCTCTCTGTGTGTGTGTGTGTGTGTGTGTGCGTGTGCGTGTGCGTGTGCGTGTGTGTGTGTGTGTGTGTGTGTGTGTGTGTGTGTGATCTTCCCAGCAAAAGCCGAAACCATCGATTTCGAACGTCTCACAAAACAACTTCGACAACAGTCGCAGAGCTCACACCACTCCGCTGTGCACTCCGCAGAATTTATCAAGAAGCGCATATAAAATGGTGCATTTTTACCGATTCGAAACCAGCTCTGTATTGCATTAAAACTGTGCTACGTCATCTACCTCAAGACAAATTGGTGCTGGAAACAAGACAATCGTATCAGCAAGCACTGCAGAAAGAACCTCATATAACTTTCCAATGATTACCAGGCCACTGCGGAATCATCGATAACGAGCATGCCGACTCTACAGCAAAGAACGGTCACGAAAATGGCATGATGGATCCCATTCCACTGTTAAGAAGCGACACAGCAGCAAGGATTAATACGCTCGGGCACGATGTCACCAGGTCTCTGTGGTACACACCCGGATTTCTACACACCCGTCATCAACATCTGGACTTATATCTACGACTTTCCATTCCATCTGGGTTATCCAGATCTGAGACAACCCTTCTCTGCCGTATGTGGCTTGGGGTTTCTTGCATGAACGCATCCGCTTGCCGCATCGGACGGGCAGACAGTGCTGCGTGTGATCATTGCGGCGCTAACAAAACCATCGAACATGTTTTGTGTCAGTGCCCTCAGTACAAGTGTCAGAAACAGTCCCTGTCAGCAGTGTTTGCACGCATTGACGACCAGCCGCTTTCCGAAAAGTTAATTTGAAATACCGGAAAGATCGAACTTCTCGCCGAAAAGTGACGAAGGCTCTCCTGAAGTTTCTGCGATCAACCCGCCTCGTCGAACATTTGTGACGTTTTAGTGTGTTTGTCGCTTCCGTTCCGCGCTCTTTCTCTTATTCCTTTCCCTTACATTTCTGTGTCCTATTTGCATTTCCCTAGTGCAGGGTAGCGAACCAGACACTTGCTTTCTGGTTAACCTCGCTGCCTTTCTTCATACCGTATATATATATATATATATATATATATATATATATATATGTGTATATAAATAAATAAAAACTTTGCATAAGCAATGCAAAAGAACAGCTTTTTATTTGCAGGGAAGGCTGTCACGTTTAGGGTATAGAAGAAATTGGAGAAAATTTACAAATGGGAGAACAGTGTATTAAGTGGGTCAGCTGAGAAGTCGATGAAATATAAAGTGTAGTTCTTCGATTACTAACTGACAAAAGCACAACATTCTGAATAAATACGGAGGCCTACTTTTCTACGCCATTGTAGGGCAGATAGTCGAACCGCACCATCATTAACTTGTCCACTTTATATATTTTTCTCTACCTCTACATGACCGCGTAGAAGCAAGCAAAAACCCTTCTTTTCTCTACCCTCGCGATGAGATCAGATACTACGAGAAAGGTACGATAAGTCTTGAGTTACTATAACGTTTACTGCGAAACCGTTGTCCACATTTCTCATTCAATATGACCCGTTATGAATGCCTCAGGGCTACGTCAAGGAAGGTACTGCGATCACTAACGACACGGTATAATACAGCACCAACCAAAAGAAGAAGACCGAGGTCAAATGGTCAACTTATACCCCTGTCACACGGGCACCCGCGAAGACCGTTTAACTCCCTCGTCCTTACGACAACGAAGATGCGGTCCGTGTCACACGGCCACCCTTACCCAAACGAAGGTAAACGGAGCGTTTCGCAAAGGACGTTCAACGATCTCCCTTCGCAGCGAAACGAGGTACTCTCGTCCCCAGCAGTCTAGAGGTCAGAGAAAAATTTCGAGCACTAAGTGGCCGCAGTGAAAGAATAATACATTTTGGCAATCTTAAACGTTCTTTCGTTGCAGTACTCATTCGCAACGCGTGTTTGTTTACATATATTCACGCCCGCAAGAGTTCACTTAGTCTCAACACCGATGCTCTACACTCCGTGCCTCGCGAGTCGGGCCAGCCGGCGCCATTGAAAAATATTTCGTCCATGCGTGTGGTTGTAGTCGTCGCTGTGTCACTCTTAGCTGAAGAACACAAAATGTGCGCTCACGAGGCAAGGAAGCACAAGAACTTTCGTACACAAACATGAACACACACAACAAAACAACTAAAAGCACAATGTGGCCAGCGTCACTAGCAGCATCGCTACATTTAGCAAATTCGTTTTTCTTTGAAAAAATTTTTATGGTTTGTTAGCCTCTTACCTCCTTAATAGTGGTTTTTTGTAAAAACCCTAGAACGAGGATTCACAAAAAAATCAATAGAGATGAAATTAGAATACTTTTCCGAAAATCAAACAGCGCCAGCTGAGCCCCCTCGCGCCAACTGTTACAACCTTTTCATTGCCGTGTTGCACTGCCCCAACTCCTTCTCCGTCAAACCACCTAGGGGAGATTTACGTTGACGGTGTTCAACGGAGTTTAGTGGCGGCCGTGTGACAGGGATATTACTGGTGTTTGTATACTTACATCCGCTGTCGATTAACGATTAAAAAAAAACTTATTTCTAGGCAGTGTCGAAACGCCACCTTTGTGCACACGGTCGTCTTCATGCTGCGGGTGAAGACATGAACTAGTTCTCACCTTTCCCCTCTTTCTCTTTTTTTCTGTCCAGCGCTTCTTCGCTTCCACGCACGGAATAAAGGAAATCGGAGGTTCTGCATCACTTAGGGATAAGCGATCACGAGCGAAACAATGACGACGGCAATCACCAAGGAACAACATGGACACACTAGGCAGGAATATATTAGACGTTTCGGTGGGCACACCGTGTGAGGGCGGAAATTAAGGCCTTCCTGCCTGCGTCACCTTTCGTCCCGAGAAGCCACTCAATTCGTGCAGCGGAAGACGTGGCGAGTGCCTGCGAGTGCGTGAGAAAATAAAAGTTACGCTGCGCATAGTAGTGTGGGGAAGAGGGAGAACCGTGTCTTAGTGGTTGCCGGTGAGTGGGTGGTGGGAGAAAAGGTGTGTACGAGTTAACGCGGCGGCCCAGCCGAGCTCTGTATTGTTGTTCCGAGAGCAAGACGGCGGTGGCGCCAGGAATCCAATCAAGTCACAATTGTGGAAGTCCGACCGGGTCTCTGCGCGAAAACAATGCACCGCCGTCGACACGCACGCCTAACGAAGTCGTGCAGGTCTATGCGATTTCTCCTTCGCGAACGGAAACAGAGAATCTGGGTAGGCCACCAAGGAACGAATGAAAATGGCGATAGCGCGTGTAAGTGCGCCTGCATACGTGCATGTGAGTGAGTAAGTGAGGGAGTGAGTGAATGAGTGAGAGCGTAACATGCGTGAGCACTAAATTCAATGAGACGGAGAGGCAAAGCACGTCACCTTTTGATAACACGACTTTAACATAGAATAATACAGCGTGTATGAGAGTGATTGCAGGCATTTTCGTTTTATCCGGGGCTCGCGGGCCCCTCTATGCGTAGGTCCCAAACTACCAGGTGTGAAGAGCTGACGCACGGTGGCGCTAAAGACGGGTCAGCCCCTTTCGCGTGCACAACACATTCTGCGCGCGCAGCCGACAGGACGTCGACAGGGGCAACGGCAAAAGTGTACTACACAAGACAAAGAGCTAGGAACTCTGCTGTGTGGGTGTCCCGCGTCGAGCCAGAACAAAGGAGGGTAAAGTGACGGGCCGCCGCGAGATAAGGGGAGAGCAGCTTGCGCGCGCCACCCTGCCTCGTTATTTTCGTCGTCCGGCGGCGCGAGCGAAATTGCTTTGTCAAGAGATGCGGGCGAAAGCTTCACGGGCGAAACGGTGCAAACGAACGGCCCACCCTGCCCACTGAGACAAAGAGAATGGTAATAAAAAGAACGAAGAACGAAAGAGACAAGGGTGGCAGGATGACGCGTGTGCGCAGCATTCAGTGCTCGTCGTCCGCCATCATGCACTGCATAGCAGGCAGCAGCATTGGGGCATGTTGAAGCAGAGATGAGGGGCTAGAGATGGTGAGAAGGAGAGGGCGCCCGTCTTGTTTCTGCAAAATAAGGAAATGTGACTCTTTTAGACGTATAATTACTCTTCTAATTACGCGCCTTATTGTACGAGCTGCGCGCACAATGTGCACGCCTTAATGACACGGCCGTCCGGTGACGGCCTGTGCTCGGAGGACGGCGCCCGCGCGTTTGCCGGGGCTCTAATTATGGTTGCCATTGTGCAGCTCGAAAATAATGAAGGAAAGATGAAGCGGCGTAATTGGCTTGCGCCGCTGTCAAGTCCGTCAGCAAGGCCCTATACACGCGTTCTGCGTGCGGCCGTGCGATTGTCAGGGAACTGTGCACCGTCACGGCGCGCAGCGATGCGATTTTGTGTTCTCGAGACAAAGAGAAAAGCAGAATTTTATATCGATGCCAACATATTTGTCATATTTAGTGTAGTTAGTTGGGCATTACTGATTACGGCTAACTGAATGGAATGCGCTTGCGGCGCATTTCTGCCATGTCTCTATTTCCCGTACGGGAGTTCTTGATTTTGATATGGCACAAGTCAAAAGAGGTTAATAAACGATGTTCCAGCAGGCGCTGCCCGGCAAAATTATGCTAAAAACAATCTTAAAGTAACGAATGGTCTGTAGGTAATCTCCATTTGCACAGAGCACTTTGACATTCTTCAGCCATATGGTCCTCTACAACATCATTTCAGATGGTCGCTTATTCACTCCCAAGCTTGCCGCTCTTAGGGGGGAGAGTAAGGTGTCGTGCTTTGCTAGGCTTTACTAAATTATGTTCCGTTAAAATGACAGAGTTCTTGCCATTTCCTATAGCTGAGACCCTATATTATCATACATTGCCTACAAGAGGGGGCGCGCGTGAAATTGTTGATTAGGCGACCGGGAAAGAAACGCTATACCGTGTCAGGTTAAGAAGGTGGCAGCAGCGTTACTAAATCTCAATATTTGTGATGCTTTGGTGGTTCCTCTCACGAGACTATTCGCATTTAAGTGTTCCGTACCAAAACGTTAAAAGCAGATGACGGTAATAGCTGCCTCAAGTAACCGAGGTGAGCAACTGAAGTAACAAAAACTTGGGGGTCTGAAGCTTTGGCTTGAAACGGCAAACAGTGGTATTTCAGAGGGGTGCGCTTAAACCGGTCCTTGCCGTTTACCAAATCTGCTTTTCCTCTGTAGATAGGGTCCTTTTTAAAACGACTCAGAAGCTCAATACTACTTTTTTTAGCCTGATTTCTCATGCGTTTATCGCCTAACAGCATGCTAGAAAAGCTGGAACTTCCACTTGTATTATTGTCACTGCAAATAAAATAATACAATATGTTTTTAAATATTCTTTTTATATCATCTGTGAGGAACGTTTTATACCAAATAAAAATTGGAGATGGGGTTTTTTCAATATTGATTTTTCAATAGGCTTTACTGTCAACAAATTTGAAAGTTTGAGGCCATTTATAAAATTATGTGTTTGAGGTGATGCCACGGTATTGACAGACAATTTCTAAACATTATATTTTAATAGGCCACAAAGGTTTAAAACACTAGCTAGTTTAGCTTAGGAGGGAAGAGATCTCAAATCAATCAACTTTTAAAAAATGTCACCTGTTCAGATATTTTTTCCGAAACACTATGCTTCAACCTACAAGCTTCCAACAAGGCTGCTTTACTCTTTAATACGCGTACATTTACTAGAAAGAATCATATTGTTCAAGCAAATAATTGTGTTATATATTATTTTTAACTTTCGAAAACGTCAAGAGACGAAATTTGTCCCTCTGTACAAAATAAGTTTAATATTTTGTCTCCTAAACTATGCAGTTAATAAAAAAACGAGGTGCTCTTTTAAAATATTAGGTGCCACGTGCACCAAATATAAAATAAACAATCAAATCTAAAGTATGAACTTTTCTACCCATGCTGATCTCTCGTGGAATCACCCATATAGAACAGTAGAGTATATAGTACAGTAGAGTATAATACATAGTATAGAGTATATTAAACTACAAGATTTATTATTATTGCTACGAAAAGAGTGAAAATGACGCGTCGTTTTGTGGTATGAGCCCGAATTCTGAGCCAACTAATTAGCACTGGTTTCAATCGAACAAAAGACATGATGATAAAAAAACTTTCCCGAAAAAAAATTCCCGGATAGTGTGTTCTAACTCACATTTCCAAAAGTAAATGCAAAGCTACAGAATAACCTCTTATGAATTCACCCAAGACGATTAGATGGCAACATCTATGGGCAGGAGGTCTTGTTGTAGCTTCCGTTTCCCACCTACCAAATGAAAAATTGAGAGTAACGCAAGCGCCTTTTTTTTCGATTCGTTCACTTCGTCTTCAAGCGACTCAAGGATGAAGTGAACGAAGTTAAGGCTCAGATCAAGCGCACGTGTGATGCACGTGTAAGTAACTGTCGCATGAATTTATTTGTCCTTTGTTGCACACAAGTGACATAGTTTAGTGACAGTCTGTGCCGATGACAAGCCGTGCTTGATGGTATATATAAGCCATGGGCTTTCGGAGGAGGGATGTATAACGTCTTGGCATTTCGCTATGCAATAATATAGACAACTTGATTAGGACACTCAGGTCCCGCATATCTGTGCGTAATGAGTCTACGAGTTTAATAATCACCAGCCGACTTCGCACATTGCTTACTACTACTCACTAGCCTTGTCGGTCATGTCAGGGAAGAAAAGAAAGGCTGCCCGCCCTGTCCCTCTCCTGCCCCCTCTCTTTCCACCCTGCTGATGTACTCCCCTTGCGAAAAGATCCGCGCACTCTCTTCTATACAACCCGTCTGTAGTACGTTTAAACGATAATGGTCTACCGAAACCACCATTTGAGTTAGAGCATACCGCGTAGAATGTTGCAGAAAGAGACAAAACAGGATAAATAGAAACGCCCTTGCAGAACAAGTTTGGAGGACTTACGCGCTCTCTGAGAGATGGGATTTCGGCCAGATGTCGTGATAGTTTAGCTAGGTGTAGTTTGGACTGCCACGCTTAGTATAAGACCTTCACTTCCATTTTTTTTGTCTTCGTTATAATCCCCACTCACCGGGTGCCCTAGGTAATTATATTTTTTTGCTAAGTTCTACATACTCAACAGCTAAATTGGCGGCCACCCGAAGTGGTCTCCCTTTATAATCGGTTCCCATCATCGCTGCGTAAATAACGGCCTGTCAACCACTTCCCCTTCTTTTTCTTTTCCACGCAGCCCTTTTCTCAGTTTCGTGCGAGAGCCGCCGACTAGTATTGCGTTGTCTTGTCGCGGCCGCAAATTATTCCGAGGGCACACTCCGCGATCAGAATCGACAGCTTTATTGCTTTCCCAATCTCAACCAGCAATCCTCGGCCAATGTGAAGGAGAGCAGCAAAAGAACGCAGCATAGAAGTATAGGGAGAGGAAAAGATACCGAAGGAAAGCCACGGAACCACGCTGCCAAGCTTAGATTGAAGCATCAGCCCCATCGATGGACGCGGCAGAGAGAGAAGTACAGGCAAACAGCTGGACGTATACACCCGAAGCAGGCTTTTGCAAGCCCAGCCAGCGGTGTCAGCACCGTCCGGCCTGTCAGCTAACAGGACCGGATAGTGGAATGGCAAGGAGACGAGAGCGGGATAAGAGGTTCCGGGCTCGTATATATACGCAACAGCGCGCTACCCGGCAACCTCCAATACGCCCTTCTCTCCCACGAGCCCCCCACCGCAATAAAAGCGCATTCCACGAGGGCTCGCGGACGTCTCTTTTCACCTTAATTGCGCGTCGGCGCAGGGAATGCGTCGCCGCGGCCTGCTCGGCCCGTGTGCCGCAGTGCCCGGTCGCAAGGATACACGTACTGTACGCACATACTGCGAAAGGCACTCTTTCGATTGGACCCGTTACCAGGGGCTGGAACGCGCGTGTGACGAGCTCCGAAAGCGAGGAACAAATAAAAGCGGAAACGAGATGAAGATGCGGGTGGAAGAAAAAAAAAAGCGGCTCGTTTAAGAAGGGTGACGACAAGCTTCGACCGCCAGTGTTTCGCTCCAGGGAACTTGTCGCGTTCTCGCTGCTGGCTTCGTCTTTTATATATGCATTTATTTTGTATCAAATGAAGTTGATTACGCTATATTGAATTGCAGGAAACCGTTGCAGAGAAAGCGCCTCCATTGGACGCGAGCCTGGACTTTCGACGCGGCAGTCCGAGAGTTACTTAATAAACTGCTGCTTGTACCATTCTTCTCGAAATGCGAGGAGCTAGGTATCATGGCTCTAAAAACAGCTTGACCACGCTAGCGATACACTTTGTATGTATGTATGTATGTATGTATGTATGTATGTATGTATGTATGTATGTATGTATGTATGTATGTATGTATGTATGTATGTATGTATGTATGTATGTATGTATGTATGTATGTATGTATGTATGTATGTATGTATGTATGTATGTATGCATGTATGCATGTATGTTTGTATGTATGTATGTATGCGAGTAATAGATTGTATTAGTAGGAGGAAGCGAATCACAGTTACTAGCGCTGTATATATTCTGCGCTTTCGAAAATTGGTGTTCATTATATTGCGCGGAAAACCACTACTTAACTGCTACGGCAGTTGCGCATGAGCTTCATGCGCAAGTAAATGTTAATTATTTTCTAATTACACCAGCCAGCCATGGCACACACATGAGAACTATGCTTGGTGATTTTAACACTCACCAAGATACACACGACAAATTCCAGATACTTTACTGCGTCTTTTAGGGGCGAAGCTCCTTAAAGCGGCACCCGTTCTTCTCTTGTCGGAGTCGTAGTGCGTAACCAGTCTTATGCTTTGACCTGCAAGGTGGTGCCGGTGGGAGATTTCTCCTGTGCGTTGTTGAACAATAAAAAAATCGCAGCGTGCCCGTTAACTAAAATTCAAATTCTCCTGTCTCCCATTCCTAATTAGCAGCCATTGACATGTACATTGACCACTGTCTGACAAGAAAGAATTGCTAGGTTATAGTCACTGGGCGTAACCTCCTTGGTTTTAGAGAGGTTTAGCGAGCGTTGGGCCGCAGTGCCATCAACAGTGAACTAGTATATACCATATACTCGCAGGGTCGTGCAAGGCAATGGAGCCCTGGATTGAGGGCCCCACCCAAGCAAGGCTCAGTGTGCATTTGTTATTATCAAAAGTTTATTCTCTCTCCCTCTTTCTATTGAGGTGGTTAAAGGTGGGAAATAGACACGAAGCGCAAGCCATAAGAAAGTGTGTCTGTGCCCCCTCTCGTTTAGTCCTTGAAATGTCCGCTGGATGACGGTGCTTCTAAATGCGGAATATATGATGAAAAGATGTGAGATGGTGGTACTTGGAGTGTTGACTATATGGACGAACGGACACACTGACAGATGCATAGACGGACGCACAGATTGCTGCACGGACGGATGGACGCATAGACGGACGCAGGGCGAATCTATGAGAGAAGGCAGGGACGGACGCAAGGATGGACGTGCGGACGCACGAACAGGCGCACGCACGAACGGTCACACAGACGGACGAATGGACGGACGGAAGCAAGAACGAAGGGACGGACGGATGCTTCGGCCCACTCTCCATCATTCACCCCGTGGATATGCTGCCATTTTTTATAATCTTTTACCAGGTTACCCTTTACCAGGTTACCATTTTTACCAGTATGTGTATCTCTAGTGGACAAAGGAGATAAATATGCATGCGGGTGAAGAGCTAACTTATGATTAAAAAGCAGATAAAGAAAATAGAGGTGGCCCTGGTTTCGTCGTAGTTTTCACGGTGTTTTATCGCGGGCCGACGTACAAGACAAACAACGATCTATAACGCTGTTGGCAATTAAGCAATCCTCTCTTTACTCTCCAAGATGCGGGAATATGTGTTACCTTCGTCGTCACAAGAAACCCACAGAGACTGAGATTATTCGGTCACCGCCTGAAGTGGGGGCTCGGTCGTCTTCAAAAGTTGTAAAAGCAGACTTCACCGACGCTGCTTATTATGCTTCAGCCTGAACGATGGAACTGGCAAGTGGTTACGGCAGCATTTGCCTATCTAGTTTAAAGTGCCGGGTGTTTTTGTGGAAACTGATGAGACCTCATTCTTTGGGTTCTGGGCTCCAGTCATTGCTCCCGCGGCTCGGCCGATAGATCCTCGGGCCATGTTTTGCGCCACTTCGTTCCTTCGGTTGTCAGGGTACCCTCATACCCAGATCGGTTCCACGCGCCCGCGGTTTTCATGGCAGTTGTGGTGTATATCGGCTGGAGTTCTCGAGGTTCCTTTTCTAGGGTAATCATTATTGGCACCTTAAAATTCACTTGAAATGGTTTGATTTTTTTAGTTCATTAAACCTACGGGTGTAACCACTTCCTGTGCAGAGTCACCCTGGGACTGCCCGCCATACCCATCGTCCAAAAAACTCCAGGCGCTTGCGGATACTCACGAATCCGGAAAACCGAGCCGGACAGCTGTACACCGAACGTATAAGTGCGGGTAACAGAAAAAAATCCAACTTCTGCACCGCCTGAGGGCCATTTGGTTAGATAGCAGAGCCTATATATTCCAGTAGCGATCTTGAAGTTTTGTATACCACTAATACTATTACTGTTTCATGCATGGAAGTGTATTGCGACCCTTTTCGCTCTGAAAGACTGCTCACTCAATAAATATGATGCGCGTCGGGTAGTGGCGTGGGAAGCACAGTCTTTAGGACGCCACGTACTTATAATGCAGTCAAGGAGAAAGTACATTGAATGAGTGTCCGCAGAGGGCTGCAGAAGTTCTGAGGCATCCATGAGATTCTAACTTGATTAACTTGAGAAGGGCTTCCAGCTATAGGAAGTACGCAGGCGTAGGTTGCCTCCGTAAAAGGATGGTGCTTCTGTGCTATTTCCGTAGAATCTGTTACATCACCACGCTTCACTTTCCCGGAGCTCGAACATCGTGACTATGCCAACCCGTTGGAGATTACGAGAAGACTGCCAGACTGTCTTCGCCGTCTTCCTCGGCTGCACACTTAAGCGCTGCGGAAGACGAGTGAATTTTCTGTACCTATTCTATTTTGTCAAAGTGGTATTACTTAACGTACTAGAATAACTGGATAAGGAATGTGACTATACTAAAGTTTGGTACGTAGATAACGAATAAAATTGTAACACATAGGCATCAGCACGAGTCAACGCGCTCCACTCTCGGGGCTAGTTGGTAAGACATAGAAAACCACGTCAAGATAGAGCACACAAGAAGAAAGATGTGGACGTAACCAGCGCAAGACAGGACCTGCGCAAGTCCTGTCTACTTTTTTCTCCTTTTGGCCTGTGTCTTGGCAAAGTTTTATGTTTTTCATGACTCGCCACGAGTACCAAAAAAAAGCTAACAAGCTGGAACAATATTTCTGTGAATAAGAGGTACGCACTTCTTATGTTGTGGACAATGCTGCAATTAGTAAATCGGGGGCAATCAGTTCGCATGGAATTTCCACAATTAAGGGATTCGCAAGGTGACATTGAGGTTTAGGAATATTTATTTCCAGTGCATGCGACGAAATAGATGAGCGTTTTCGTTACTCATGTGCCTTGAGGCACGAAGCACCGTTTTCTTACAATTAACCGGAACAACACGGCAGCATTACCAGACCGATCTTATTAGCGCATATGTTGAAAGCAACGACAAATTGCAAATTGTGCCATAAATAACCGAAAAAAAAAACGTGGCTGATCTCTGTCTAGGAATCGGTATAATGCGAAAATGAAACTTGTCTTCACAGAGGTAGCCGAGCGTTTATTGTGCATTGATTCAGCAAGAGGTACAAATTGCAAAGTAACGTGAAGAACGGCAAGCAGCTCGAAACTTGCTGTGCACACTTCAAGCAGAAAGCACGCAAGAAATTAGCAAACAGAGGACAAGCATGGATTAACAACTCTCACAGCTCGACACTTAAAGCGCGTTCTTCAAACAGAAAGAAAGACGCACTAAACGAGCGCAGAAGTAAAGTCAAGACAAGCACGAATAACTGTCGCAATTCTTACTTTGTCGTGTGTTTGCGGCGCACTTCTTTTCTCGCTGCCGCAGCTGCGTTTACTTCGTCGTGCGCTAGCGACGCACTCCTTTCATAAACATGGCCGCGGCAGCGAGTGAAGTGACCTTCATTATCTCCCGAATCACCAGTCTATAGGCGCGTGCTCACGAAAGACCAGGCTGAGCGGAGGCGATGACCGAGTACGCCCAACGTGAATCCGTGGCGTCATCTCGCTATTGGTAACAAAAACGCGCTAAAATTACGGAGTCCCGAAGACCACCAAACGGTGCATAGTGTATATCATCCTCGGCGTATTTTAACACTGGCTTTAAAAGAGAGATGGTGAATCTTAGGTACACTAATAATTAACGTTACCTGAGCATTCAAGAAGGTTAACCACACCTGACAATTAGTGTACTTTTGAAGAAAGCTTCTTCTTTCCCCCCAGAAACCCTTCTTTTAAAATAACTCGATACAAGCTGTCTCTTAAGGGCTACATGCAGTTTATTATTGCATCAAGAAAGTCAACACAGATACGTCCGCGCATAATTTCTAACCTATCTCGAATTTTGAATTGGAGTTTCCCGTAACGTACTCGCGGGCAATTTCGCCAGACTATTTGTACGCCTCCAGCGATTCACAATCCATCTTCAGCTGTCCGCTCAGCGATATTCGTATATGCCTCCCAGCTAAAGGTACACCAGGAAAGTGCTTTAGCGTTTATTGGCTCCGCAGCGCGCGGACAGTGAGGCATCGTCGCCGAGCAACGCGCTTCGCAATGAGCGTAAAATATTTCTCAAGTATATACGCCATACGCATCAACCATTCCCTACGTCATTTCTTAGCGTCTCCTCCCTGCCGAAGGCATGCGGAGGCCTTCTTCCACTGCGGTTGGGTGCCCCGGAGGGCCTGAAAAAAAAAAAAAACGCACTTTTCCCAATCGCCACGCGCGCGCGCCGGTGTGCGGGCGACGTAAAAGCCGGAGCCTCGATCTTGCCGGTGTGTTTTTCGGGCCGTTCCAATCAACACGATTGCGGGGCCCCGACACAGGCCGCCTGGGGGCGAGCGGTGGGCGAGCCGCCACTGTACCCTCCCCGAGCGCCTCTTTTTCCCGAAAACGTATTTGATTCGGGCGGGTGTCGCATGGGGTAATGCGCCCGCTGCCAATGACACGGCCGGCCACTCCAATTTTCGCCGCCTCGCAGCGCTCTCTTATTGCTCTGCCCGGGGCGGACACGCTATCCGGCGACCGCTGCCGCCGGGGCCAACCGCGTGGCGAAGCAGCGCGCTGCGGGCGTGCGCCGAGGGTGCCGTATTTTACGCCGTATAACACACTGCAGCTCGTTTGTGGAGCGGTGCTCCAGGAACGACTCACGAATGTGTGACACGTTAGACGAACAAACTTATGCGCCGGGGCGTGTTGCTTTCGCATTTCACCAGAGGGAAAGCTGAGGGTGAGAGATTGAAACCAAAGGGATGTATACTAAAGATTAACCGGACAATAAGTCCTTCTTGTAACTAAATGTCGAGCATTACTACACCAACGCCATTTCTGCCTGCAGGCCTCCACGTAAGCATACTAGCATCTAGTTGATTCCAGCTGTATACTATGAGTCAATATTAAATAAGTATTGTTTTGAAGGTAACTGAAGGTAAGGGCCCTCACCTTCAGTTTCAAGTTCAGCGAAAGGAAGAAAGAGAACAAGACAAGCCCTGGACCTTCTCTCTCCCCCGCAATGATTTAGCCACAGTAACTGACTGAACTGTTTATGCAGTGCGGTCGCTGACAAAAGTACAGGAGAGCAGGTCCTGCGGCGAAGACACACATTAAGGACAGTATCGCTGAAGATAAACGGTTGGGCAACAAGCACATTGACAGCAAATCAGTTTATCATTTGAGCATTTGTTGCTCTAGCCTGCTTCTCAGCGATAGCATGCGCAGAGTTAGTCAGCCTGACGGGAACACGACACCCCGCTAACATCGGTGAGGAAACGCCTGATTCCGGTATTCTCGATATATTCATGCCAAGCAGATCAGTCGCATACCTCACTGCAGTTCCTAAACAAGCGTAGGTTTGTCCTACACTCGACCGAGCTGAGTAAAGTACTGCCACGCGACTAAGATAACCTAAAGTTTCACGGAAAGTGCTTTTGTTTACAGCGGGATCACTGATTTAGAAGGGTAGTACTGCGGTCGGTTTCCTGGAGCCGAGATGGAGCATTCTTTGGAGGGACGTCCTAGAGTGTTGTGAATAGAAACTTATGCAATCACAACAGATAGCCTTCTGGACTTCTGCTGAAAGGTAGTATATTCTAATTACAATGTATTTAGGTGGACAATACGATGACACCCATCAGTAGGCTAACTATTGAGCAGCCGTCAGCGAGTTTGCCTATGCACGATATGCTCCACCGCAATGAGGATTTCGCTGAGTGTTTCACACGGGACGAGTTGTAAACAACACACTTTCAGCATTAAAACACACAAGTGATCACAGCGTGCACCTTTGACAACGATGGTTCTACTACACAGTGATTATGAGACAAGGGTGACAGAGTATTCGTGATGGCATTCGCATTTACTCAAGTCCGAAAATAGGCTTGCAGATTCTATAAATTTTACTATAAGTGATGAAGCAGGACTAACTAGGCAAGAACGTTACGCTGCTGTCAAGTTCATCATTATTATCAAAATCATGTGACTTACTAAACACTTTCCGTTTCCGATGCCGAGCAATGATGCCTGTCACAAAATGTCTACGTATTTGACAACAGACGAACAATGAAAGAATGAAACATCCTCTTGTACATCTACAGAGCAACGTTGCTTAACATAGACTTTTCTGTTCAGGCCCCAACGTGCAAACATGGGTTTCTGTGCCGCAAACTTTTCTATTGCGAAAGGGCTTTCATTCAATCTCCAATGCCTATTTCAGCGTTCCGTTGCATAGAGGAAACCAAAATGACCCTGGGGATTACCACAAAGTTTATTATCTCGGCCAAGATGAAAGCAAGTGGGTTTCATAACTTTGGGTGCGTATTATGACTCTTCCGGCTCCTTAATCCATCCATGATTGAATGTGCTGCTCTTGATGGATTTACGACGTATTTGCGGCATGACACTAGGCTTTGCGCCTCGACCACATAGTAATTATACGCTCGAAAAAGGTTAAGCGTCAGTCATCATGTCATACGAGGTATTCACAGGTACAACAGAAAAGCTGCACATCTTGTTGTGTGGTGCCGAATGGTAGCGCTAACCATAATGGTAATAAAAACATTAGCGGTCACGGGTTTACGCCCTAAAATGCCGGTATGATTACGAGAGACGCCATAGTGGAAGCCTCCGATAATTTTGACCACGTACTGTTTTTTTAACGTCCACCTAAATCTAAGCACACGGGCCTATGCCTATTGTATTTGGCCTCTTGAAATCAGAACGATATTGGTGATGGCATAACAAACAGGTTGGAATTTTTAAACTTTGGTAAGCAATGTGTCAGGCACAACAAGAAAATGAATAATTAATGGTTCACAGAGAGGTGAGCACCCGGTTATAAAAGAGACGCTGATTCATAACACATATGCAGCCATCTACTGGCGTACTTATATAAAGGAGGAAGTCGGAGTGTCCGAGCTCTCACCCCCCAGTAATTTCTCAATTTTGAATGTGTATATACACACGCACGGATACGGACACAAGTCCTAAAATGTGGTTGAACCAGACCACAGAAGATTCTGGCTACGTTAATGCATCTATTCATCAATCGAAGTATTGCGCATGTTCTATCCCGTAAAACCATTCAAGGACCAAGTACAGTTCGAAGAGATCATAGGTGATAAAAATAAACACATGGTCAATAACGAAACGACCATGTTGGCTCAAGAGCTGAGCATGGAAACCCAATAGGTTTCTCTGGCAGCTTATGTGCCGCAAAACGCGGTACATCTCCCGCGCTGGCTGTTCCGCCGTCCTTCGCTTAGTGTATCGCGCTCCGCTCGCGCGCGCTGTTCCATTCGTAGATTGGCTGGCCGGCTGTGCGGCGCGCGCGGACGGCTGACTGGCCGTTTCGGCCGCCGCGAGGCTTGTTGCTGTATTCGGCCTTGATTTCCCGAGCTCAATCATGTTAGCGAGAGGGGGCTTCTAAGGAGATGGGCGTCTGCTGCGTCGCCGGCCGGTGCGCCGGGCTTCAGCGCGTGCCAGCGCAGCGAACGCGAGCATGTACCCAGAGGCAGCACGAAAAGAAGATATTACAACGCGAAAACGCCTAGCCTGCTGGGAGCGATCGGGGTGATACGTTTTTCCGTCGAGCCAGGAAGAAATGCCGCGTGATATGGTCTATCCGGACGTCTTTTGTTTGGCTCTTGTTTTGTACATCCAGGCTCGCTACCTTTTCTTCCCCTTTTTAATCTCCCGCCATACGCTCGCTTCGGTCGCTTTTCATCTCCCGGCCTTCTAGAATTGTTTCCGTCGCAGCTACTTTCAGTGCAATTCACTCTACGGGCTGACGCTTGCTACTCTCGCAAACAAGGTGGGTGTTCCAGGATTAGATGCGCTTCCAGGAGCTCGCGAGGGAGCCGGTAATAAAGGTACGCTTATATATATATATATATAACAACACGTGCGAGTATGAGCAGCCTCGAGCTCATCAGCAGCGCCATCTGTAAATCCTCGCCAGTATAAGAAACAGGCACTGATGCAAAATACGCGGCAGACGCATGCCAGCGTGACCCGATCTGCCTTTCCACCTCAGCGGTTCACTACCCCTTTTCAGGTTCTCTCAACTCTCTATCTGTTTCTATCGTGTGAAACAAAACAATAGACCTTACAACAGCGGAGAACGTGCGCATAGCATTTTCGTTAATAAGGCCGTCATAACTGCCGTTCTCCGTGGAAGAGTGTCATTTCTGAAAGTGCAAATCAGCGGGATTGCTCGTCGGAAAGCGCTGTGTGTGTGTCGGCTCTAACAGCGGGCTCGGGGAAAAATTCGCCCGTAATGTAATAAAAGATGCAATCTTCGGGCTGGAAACATACGCGAAATATGGTTAAGCGTGTGCAATATAGGCCTTTTTCCCCCGCTTATTTGTATGTACAGTATTGATGAAAAAAGAATAAATGGCACAGGAAAAAGAAATTACCAGTATATGAGAATGAGTGAGAATCGAATCCAGGCCGCCAGTGGGGCAAGCTGGTGTTTTACCTTAAAGCCACAGGCAGCACTGCTTGGAATACCTTTGAGAAAAAAAAAGAGTGAATGTCATGTAGTGCAAGAAAAGGAAATAAAGTGTATAACAGAAACAATAATACCGTTTTACCTTCGCCTTCAAAAGCAGATCACATCAGCGTAATTGGGACTCGTACTCATTGCCATCTGAACCACTATCCTGCTTCGATTCTCGGTGCATGCCTCGACCGGGCGGTTAGGCAATGAACGACATTGCGGGTAACATTGACCGTTTCAAAGTATCATTAAATGACTATTGAACACACAGTTGTGGAGCGACGACTACGCCATAGTTTTTTTTTGTGAATAGTTCCTGTTAAAATGAGAATCAAACCCCGGCAGTCTGCGTGGCATTCAGGTGTCCAACCACAGAGTCACAGCACTGCTGAATAATGGTTAGTAAAAAAAAAACACTACATAAATGTTCTACCACACTGCTGTAGAATATTGTGATAACATACCACTGTGAGAACGCGTCGAAGTATACCAGGATCAAGACGATCGAAATGGTGAGTGAAACCAACTAAGTCAACGAATATGAGGCTGCCCCGCACTTTACGGGAAAAGAGGTAATTAGAAACATTACGCTGATTGACGGCCCGTTGGACCAAGACTGAAACATCGTAAACGCAAGGAACCCCCTGGCGTTAGGGGCGAGGATAATCAAGAGTAATGGCATCGACATTGCGGTTTTCTATAGTTTGAAAGTGCCGAACTTTGTGCGTTAGAGTTAATGCGGATGCTTTCTGTATCACAAGCCGTAGAGTGACTTGTTGGGCGAGTCGGTTTATTCTTACGGTAGATTTTAGTGCGAAATAAGCAAGAGAGAGACGAGCGCAAATTATCAACTGAATTTATTCGAAAGGCGCTAGACATATTCTATTAGTGACAGGTGCTCAAATAATCTATATCAGTGGCATGCAACTTGATAGAGGGCCTCGCTACGCATGTATGGCCCAATCGCTCAATAAAGTATGCTTCCTGATTTTATCGTGCAACCTTTCCTTTTAATCTTGCGAGCACCTTAGTTTCAGAAGGGGGCGCAGCCACACTGCACTCCCTGTACTGCAAAGAAAGATCATAACGAAGTGTCCTTCTCAATGAAGCCTTATGATTTAACAATCTATTATTCAGACACCAACCCGTCTGCCTGACATAACATTTTTCACAAAAAAATGGTGTATCATATACTACCTTTTTGCCACCCTCCACCAGTTTATCATGGTGCTTGATGTCACACCCGTAGTCCCGCTTGCTCTGTCCCGATGACTTCTTACCCACAGCCGCACAAATAAGGCCCAGCTTGTCAGCAGCCGAAAAAAAAAAAACACTGCATCCAAACCTCTTACTAATTTTCTTCATCTTATGGGAAACCCCGTGAACATATGAAATACTCACACGGAATGCTTCTTGCTTAAATTTTGAACGGTACCATCCAACCTTCGCTTAACGTTCATCGCAGTCACCCATAGCCTGTTCAAGCAACCTTCGAGCGTGAAAAGCTTTTAAAAACTCGCTCAACTTAATTTTAGGGCACTAAAAGCGCCGTGCATTAGGTGGAAATTACGTACTTTATTTTCTGAAGTTTGCGCACTTTAAGCAAACGCTGGAAAAAATTAACCAACGTCGTTACCTTACCGTAAATTGGAAATTTTGTTGCCTTTAGATAAGAGCTGCAAATTTTTATTTATATATTTTTTTCTTTAGAGCCAATTGGTTAAGCAATTTTGTTAATTACCTTGGTTGGCGGATCAAAAAATTATTCTGACACACTACATACACCTAATACCCCCGCTAGTTGGAGGCGAGTAACGCTCATTTTAAATTTTTATTAGTTTACACCTGTTACCTGAAGCACATTGCATATTACTGTGGCAAAAAAGTAAATGAATAAGTAACAATTGTAAGTTCAGCGCTGTGTGAGCCTCTTTTTTGTACTCGTTGTATCCGCACTGAAACATTGAACTGTCGGATTCACAAGCAGCCCAGAAGACTCTCACAACAGCCGGCTTGTCGACGTTCACAAGTAACAAGGTTCTCCGATTCTTTTGTGGTGCCCAGTTCATCGTGTCGGCTTGCCATAGAAGTTATCTCGGCATATGTGTCCTTATACAATATCGACTGATATAGGTAACGGACGTAACCTACGCAATCGTTCCCGTCTCCGAGACCACCCCACCAGCAATCACATCTAGAGGCACATTCATCTGTAACCCTTTCCCGAAAAGAATGATTCCTTAACCAAAGGTGATCGCGTTTGTGGGCCCAGCTGTGACGTATATCGACGGGAGAGATCATATCATGTCGTTTGTTTCTATTTTTTTGACTGCAAACATAAATATACCAGCATGTCAAAAAATAAAGTCAGTTGTAAGTCAGTTGTAAGCCTTCTTCATCTTTTGTCTTGTCTGAATTTTGGGCTGTTTTCTCCCCTTATGAACATGAAGCAACTTGCTCAAGGAGAGAGAGAGAGAAACGAGAAAAAAGGAAGGCAGGGAGGTTAACTAGATGCTAGTATCCGGTATGCTACCCTACACTGGGGTGGGGAAATAGGGGGGCTCAAGCAGAAATTCTAGTAAGTCCTATATCTACTATATTTCGTGGTTAACACTACTGCCTCAAGGCTAGCGTCATACCCGTCAAGGTATAAAAGGTATTTCGGGGTATGAAAGTGAATCTTCTCTCCAAGTCGCCTTTTTTTTTTTCTTCTATTAATGCAAGATACTACAGCCAGCTGAAGTCTTAAAATAAAAGCAGAGTGCAAGAAATACGGATAGCAGAGAGACGAAATTGCATCCGGAAAAATGTCCCTGTTTTGGCTGTAAAATGAGCCCGAGGTCTTTTACCGTAATCCACGGCATATCTTTAAATTGGATCACCTATTGAAGCGGGCTGTGTCACACGTGTGACGTCAAGAACGTGCCATTTCCTCAATTTTTTTTCTAATAAAACCAATTAGTACTATTCGCTCGTCCCAACTTATCGTGATTCTTGTTCCGTCTTTCTATAGCACTCAGCTTTTATTTTGGATCACGAGCCAACTCGCCCAGCAAAGTGTCCTACTGGATGGCGTCTGTGTGGTCAGTCTCGTTACAATATTATTTTGATGACATGATTTTTTCTTTACATGATTACTACATGATTATTTTGTGTGAACGCACGACGGAAAAAATATGACGTGTGTGAAAACCACAGAAAAAAACCGACAGATCAGTGAAGCCTTCGAGGTCTTCGGGCGAACGCCACCGTATATATTCGTACCATGGGCCGCACTTACGAGAACAGAGCACGGCAGCTTCTTCCCACCTAAAGTAGGGCGGAAAGACGGCGCTTGCGGCTCAAGAAAGCACCGCCTGTGCTAACAATAACAAACGGTAATGAGCGGGCCACGTCGCAGGGAAAATAAACGGAGACGGATTTCCCGCGCGTCGGCGAACATCGATGTGCACTTCCGAGCAGAGTGGCGCGATTAAGGAGCAAGGCGCCGCCAAACGGCTACAAATGAAGACAACGGTGTCCCTGACGAAAATCGTCCCCGTTGCCTGCTTCGGCGGTTTCTTTTTTTTTTATCCCTCGCGGCTGTGACAGGCTGAAACCCGCTCTTGAACGGGAACCTCGTAGGGGCGACGGCTTCAGCACTGCGTTGCCAAATTGCGTTAGCAACGAAAACTGTGACGTTCAGGTCCCTCACTAAATGTCACGCCGCCTTGCCGGCTTCCGCGGGCTTTTCGCCTTTTTTTTTTTTTACTAACCCCCCACCTCAACCCTTTCTCTTTTATCCCCTTTCCTGCCCGTTCTTGATATCCTCCGCACGTTTCTTCCTCTTTCTTTCTCCCTGGATGGTGCCTGTCGTTTCGTCCCGAAAGAAATAAACGCGGCTAAAAACAAAACTTGCACTGGCATGTGCTGCCATCTATGAACGCTCGCCCGGACTCATTCCTCGGAGTTTCGCGCGCTGCAAAGAAGTGGGCGCAGTGGTTATGTCGATTCGCGCATTCGCAGAGGCACCCACGTAGGACAGTGCCTGCAGCCATAGGGAGCGCGTTGAGGGGGGTGAAATCAATGCTGTTCGACTGCGCGGAAACTTTAAAAAAAGCTTCAGTTGCCTGCCTTTTGGACAGTTTATATGTCTAGTGAGAACGTGGTTAGCCAGGCAATTTTTGAATGAAATTGCTAGGCCTCTTCGCATCTTCACAATTCGTGAATATCTTGAAAGGTTAATAAAAGTGTCGATTGTTAGACTTCTCGACCAAGATACTCTGGGACACGCCGCAGTAGTGTATCTTAAGTTCATGTTCAGTGTAGGGTCCCCTAAGGTGACACTAAAGTGAAAGAATAATTTCATTTAGATTATTAAACGGTTATTCTAAAACTCTAATGTCATTATCTTACCCTAATACATTCATTCTTAGAGAAGAAAACAAGTTCACAGCACAATTTCTAAATTTCAAGCTGCCAAGTTCTGTGCGCGTGACGACGAGAATTTGAAAGTATAGAAGGTGCATGTGTAAATGTTTTATGGCAGTGTGAACTTCTGCCAGAAAACTGTACTTTTTCTTGTTATTTCAACTTGTTTCAGTGCACCATTATGCTTTTTTTCTTTTTGCTGATTGTTCGTCTTGGGTACTTTTGTTATTCATAATAATTATTATTATTGTTATTATTATTATATTATATTATTATTATTATTATTATTATTATTATTATTGCTACAAAATTTATCGATATGGAGCAGCAGAGGGTAACGTGAACCTCAACCACTTCACAGCGAAACAGTCAGAACAGATATTTGTCCTATTCTTCCGAGATTGGTTTGGCGAAATTGTCCAAAATGGTATCTTAGGTCTCCAGCACCACCAAAAGACATTGCGCGTAATTTTCACCTATCAGGAGCTATGTACGCTTTAGTAATTGCCACCAAAGCTTCTGACGTCACGGCGTTCGGAGCAGGGAAGTTATAGGTGGCATCATAGCACGCACTTTCTTTTTGCGTGTTTCCTCACTATAATGAAGAGTCTTCTCGCGGTGATTTTGGAAATGTGAAACGGTAATTTACTAATAACAGCAAAATCGCTTTTCCATTTAGTGCTCCTTAAGAGTGAATGAGACACGACACTTTCAGGCCATGAGAGACTTGCTTTATAGGCTCCCTCAGTATGTACAAACACGAAGACAAACTGTTAGAAACAGCAAATGTTTATTCTTATTTTAGCTGGCTTCCAAGGGTACCTAATTGCTTGTTCACGGTATTGAGATTGATGGCCGGAGGTCACTGGCACCAACACGGCTGTGTAAGAACGCAATGAATCTTTTGGTGATGTAAGCACAGTACACTTCGAAAGGTTTTCAATTCCACGAGCCGAAGCGAACTCATCAGTTGGAAATAGAGAACGTTGATACTGAAAGCTCTCACCCGTGCGATGATATGCTCATTTACGGCAACGTTAGAACGGTTGGATCGCAGTATTAACGGCTGTCCACTGCAGTCGCCCCAAACGTGTGGTACGTGTACTACTGCGCTATAGTATCGTTTATCCACATCTGCACGCAAGAGTAGACGATGCCGCGTTGCGTCATCGACCCAAGTGACCAAGATTTATAGACAACGACGTCACCGAGAAACTCGACACCTAGAAATAAACCTTTTTCGCCAGCATTAGGTTGCACCCGGTGCGACAACTGGTTAACCCGGTGCTAACGTTTTCTTTATTTTTTAATCCCTCGTCCACGTAAATGATGAATTATAAATTATCAACTGAGAATATATGTATGTTTGAACGGGTATTACGCTCCCTGGAGAAATGGTAAACTTTTGAAACAAAAAAAACGCTAGCCACAAGTTTAATGCCTCGATGCCTTGAACGTGCGCTAACCAGCTGCTTTCGAATTTCCTGCTAGCGTAATTTTGCCCGCCGGGTGGCGGAGTCAACCGGTGTCTTCAAGATTAGCGGTGGAACGACCTAAAGCTATCACGGCGATTATAAATTCTGAACCATCACACCAAATATCATCTGGGCAGCTAAAATTGCTGGCGATATTCAGTTGAGCAAGCGTTCCACTCTGAACAGAGGACCCACGCAAATCCCGAAATGTTACCTTGAGTTCACCTTTTAGAGTTTACACGCACATTCACAAAAATCTCCTACTGAGCGTGTACGACTTCAGTGTCGTTTAACGAACTCAAGTGGATGGCGCCTTGGTCAAGCACCCAGCCGAAGCAAAACTGAAGTGTGGTTCCCGGTATAAAGGCCAGCAAGGGTGACATCAGAAGAATCAAGCTTCTGAAAGGAAGATCAGAGACCTGCATTTTCCTCCTCGAAACGGCTGCAAACGAGGCGAGACAGAAGCCTTTACTTCTGAACTGTGCGGAGCTCAGGCAGAATGCCAACTGTACCCCGCGAAATTATTGTCAGGAGTTTCACTATCATAAGTTTATTATTAGCGGAGAGAAATAAGGTTAAGGGTTTCATTTGTAAATTTTGCATCCGAAACCTCCGCGCCTGACGTAATTGATATCAAAGTGGATTTTTCATAATTTCACTGCATGGACTCGTTCAAATTTTCTGAAACTATGGTCTATGGCACCCATAGACGGCAATGTACTTCATTTTTACCAATTACGAGCTATATAGGACAGATTAGATGCCGTCAAAGTGTGTGACGTCACGATGCGGTGATTCCAAAACGGCGTCTCGAGCCACCTTTCTTTTCGCGCATTTTCTCGCTTACCAACCGTCGTCTCACGGCAAGAGGGGTGTTTTCGGGACATTGAAACTGTACGTTACTATTTTACGTGCAAAATCGTTTGTGATTATGTTTTGTATGCACGAAAACAGTTTTCAGCACTGCACCCAATATGGCGTTATTAATGGTGTAACTCTTCAGAAGTTTGGAAGCAAAAGGGTTGAAGCTTACCTTCAAGCGCTGTTTGCTTGGCGAGAGAGGCTGGTGGCCGTACCTTTGCACTCAGATACTGAGAAGCGGGTAACAGAATAAACGTGCAGTGATGTATCACGTTGCCGTCGCCTTGTTATACGTCTTCGTTTCGCAGACGGAAACTTTGGCAACCCACAGCTTGACTGCGTTTACCCTGCTTTTGCAGTGCACGTCCACCGAGTCCTCCTGCCACATTCGCAGCTTTAAAACGTGTCCAAGCACTACGATTCTAAGCTCGTCCATGGCACCACTCGATCCAGCTTTTCGCATCGACAGCATTGCCGCACCCCACAGCTAAAGCGAACGTCCGACGCACACTTCGCAGGGACCGCGACACATTCCCGGCTACTGCACGTAGGCGCTAATCTCGAACCAAGGCGAGTGCGATGAGCCGGCAGGTTTCCCAAACGCGCTACAGCGTGTGACGCGTCAATGACTGGACGCTTTCGCAGCGCACCAAGCCGTACCGCGGATTTGCCGAGGCTTCGTTTATCAGCTTCAAGCGGGAAAAAGATAAGACCGTTCGTCACACAACCACTTTATGCCTTCTCGCGTTAGTTGAAGTAGTGGCAGTCGCAGATCTGATGTCCCGGTGCCATTTTGACAGCGCTGCATCCTCGTACTCTAAATTGGTCTCTTACGAGCTTTCAATCCAGTCGATTTGCCTAAAGATAGACGCCACCGTGCAACAAACAAGGTATGTGAGATGTTTTGCTTAGGCAAGGGATTCGTTGGAAATTATTCCTCTTTTCCGCGGCAATCTCGTTCGTGCGTTCATCGCTTGCTAGAGCTGCACCGCTGGTTCTTGTTTTCAATGAATGCGCCTGATGGCATATAAGATTCAAAACACTTCTGGAGAGCTATTCTCGACATTCCACTTCGGCGTAGTGCATTCAGTTACTCGAAAACATTGGCGAGCTGTGACGTCGCGGCACTCTTCACCAAGTTGACGCACCGAACCCGCTAGCACAATCCCAGCGTAAGCAGAGCAAAATTGGACAAAATGGAGAGTAAAAAGAGTTTCAAACATACTTGATAAGTCCGAAGTTGCGTATGAACTTCTTGAGACGTTTTAAGAATGATGCAGGGAATACCACCGACATTCTAGGTGCGTCAGGTGGGTGGCCGCGTTAAGCCTAATTCATGTGCTAACGTGATTAGCGGTAATGTGTGACCTCGGGATGTGCTTCAGAGAGCAGGTCTCTGGGAGCAGCATTAGTCGTGGCTAGACACACTTCGTCTTTCTCATTTGGGTCGAGAGTTGGGACAATTTCGTGACGTCAAAATGACGTTTCGGAAGAAAGATCGGAAATAAGGCAGTGCGCTGCTCGCCGAGCTCCAGAAAATCAGTGGTGACCGCAGTGGACAGTCGCCTACGTGGACAACACGAGGAACGCGCCCCACGTCTTTTCTTCGGTAACTACACCAGGCTGTAGCTGCAGCTCCAAAGAACATGCAAACGGCTTGGAGCTCCTTACAGGTTGCCTCAACGGGACGAGCAGAGTCTTTTCCCACACTATAGCGTCATTTTGCTACAGAAGCGAGGAAGCAATCCATTCTAAGCTGCCGAAGCTTCCAATAGTTGCTTGTTGGGCAAGTCGATACATATTTGGTCAACTACAAAAGCCACAAACGTCGAAATCGAAAAAAAAAAGCAGAGCGGCAGAAAGAGAGCAGAGAATGCGACGTCTCTGCTCTCTGTTTCTGACGCTTTGGTTTTTTTTTCCCGATTTCAAAGTTGTGTGGCTTCACTTGTAGTTGACGAAGCTCACCATTTTCGACTAAATCAACGCGAGTCCATTTTCCTCACAGTTCGTTTGCTTGCCAGTCACTTTCAAACACGCGTCTCGTTTCGTTCCTAACTCACGTTTGCCAGAGCAGTCACCATCCGATTGTTTACTGTTTGCCTTACTGCTCGTGGATGTATTCAGTGGCCGTAGATTACTCTTACCAGGTCTCGAACATTGCGCATGATTTCTTAGTGATAGCTTGCTAAAAATTCTAGTCTTTTGCGTCTCAAAAGCGCAGTCAGTTTGTACGACACACGTTGGTTGAGGAGACTACAAATTTTTGAGCACAGGTGGTTCCTTAACTTCCACACAAATTTAGGTACACGGATGTTTTTGCATTTGCAATTACCAGGGCTCGCTTTTTAACAAGAACCCGCTCAAACACAGCGTGTCCACACACAAAAAAAAAAAGATAGGACACCCTGTAGTCTGCGCAAAATGAAGACATCGTTACGCTCTTATCTCTCATCGGTCGCGTGTAGAAAAAAGCACCATGTTTATGCACCGCGTGCGTTTCACGGTGAGCTGCAACTGCCGAGTTCGATAAGAATCTCAAAGGTGTTCGGCCCCATTAGAACCATATCCGGGCAAGCGCGCCTGCAACTTCTAAGCGTTACGCGTTACCGATAACAACATGACAGTTAAGCACGGCCCACGGAGTCCTTGTCTGGCGCTCTTCATTTACATCATACGCGGGCTTTCGAGAGCGTGTTCTGTTATCTAAGCACGTCACAAATGACATATGCCGTCGGAAACAACAATGGTAACGGGAAGAATAAGTCATCCCGAGTTTTTAAGCTAGTTCGACTCGACTCACTCATTTGTTACTTGTCAGGGTGGTGAAGCATGTTGCAAAGAAAGAAGGAAAAAGTGGACGCAAAACCAGTGAGCGATAGTAACACTGCAGGAAGCAGCTTTCCTCATAAGAACCAGGGTGCATGTATTGGCCGCGTGAGTGACAAGCGAGACCGCGGAGATTAGCGGTCTGACTACACCACATACCTGAAACGGAAGCGATATCTATAAACATAATGGGCTATGAGCCGTAACGTTATTATGTTACATGGACTACTCCAGTTATCGTCTGCCACTCTTGCTTTGTATTAATCGATTTGCTTGTCTGTTGACAAATGATCAAGACAATGGAACAGCCGCAAGATTACGTCGTATACGTCTCCATTTCTTCATTGGCTTTCGATTTCCCAATGCGGAATGTTGCACAGAAAAATCGCGCTCCTCCGCAGTTTCTCAAAATAGGTATGTGTCACATGACACTCTTCCCAGATTAGTGGAAACATGTGAATAAAGAACGGCTGTTGGTTCCCAGACTGATGTGGATTTAAGGCAACGTTACTTTCAAGTGTGTCCCTGCGTTGCTTCTGTTATAGAAAATATGATAGAGGTAGCTCTCTGGGGTTCATTTTTTTGAGAGAATCAGATCAGTTTCGTCAGAGCGTCCAATGCAGTGCACCCAACGATTCGTCCAAAGACAGGAAAAATAATTCTGAAAGGCTTCTATAAACGTACGATAACGAGAATTGTGGTGTATAAATGGCTCGCACTGGTTTCATTGAAGTGGCCACGTTGGAGCACCAGCATGATTGATTGATAGATATATGGGCTTTAACGTCACAAAACCTTCATATGATTATGAGAGAGGCCGTAGTGCGAGGACTGCGGAAGTTTCGACCACCTGGGTTCTTTAACGGGCACCCAAATGTGAACACACGGGCCTACAGTGTTTTCGCCTCCATCGAAAATGCA
>WOVY01012562.1:0-19213 GCA_013436015.1 Rhipicephalus annulatus | reverse complement strand
GCATGCAACTTGATAGAGGGCCTCGCTAAGCATGTATGGCCCAATCGCTCAATAAAGTATGCTTCCTGATTTTATCGTGCAACCTTTCCTTTTAATCTGCGAGCACCTTAGTTTCAGAAGGGGGCGCAGCCACACTGCACTCCCTGTACTGCAAAGAAAGATCATAACGAAGTGTCCTTCTCAATGAAGCCTTATGATTAAACAATCTATTATTCAGACACCAACCCGTCTGCCTGACATAACATTTTTCACAAAAAAAATGGTGTATCATATACTACCTTTTTGCCACCCTCCACCAGTTTATCATGGTGCTTGATGTCAAACCCGTAGTCCCGCTTGCTCTGTCCCGATGACTTCTTACCCACAGCCGCACAAATAAGGCCCAGCTTGTCAGCAGCCGAAAAAAAAAACACTGCATCCAAACCTCTTACTAATTTTCTTCATCTTATGGGAAACCCCGTGAACATATGAAATACTCACCGGAATGCTTCTTGCTTAAATTTTGAACGGTACCATCCAACCTTCGCTTAACGTTCATCGCAGTCACCCATAGCCTGTTCAAGCAACCTTCGAGCGTGAAAGCTTTTAAAAACTCGCTCAACTTAATTTTAGGGCACTAAAAGCGCCGTGCATTAGGTGGGGAAATTACGTACTTTATTTTCTGAAGTTTGCGCACTTTAAGCAAACGCTGGAAAAAATTAACCAACGTCGTTACCTTACCGTAAATTGGAAATTTTGTTGCCTTTAGATAAGAGCTGCAAATTTTTATTTATATATTTTTTTCTTTAGAGCCAATTGGTTAAGCAATTTTGTTAATTACCTTGGTTGGCGGATCAAAAAATTATTCTGACACACTACATACACCTAATACCCCGCTAGTTGGAGGCGAGTAACGCTCATTTTAAATTTTTATTAGTTTACACCTGTTACCTGAAGCACATTGCATATTACTGTGGCAAAAAAGTAAATGAATAAGTAACAATTGTAAGTTCAGCGCTGTGTGAGCCTCTTTTTTGTACTCGTTGTATCCGCACTGAAACATTGAACTGTCGGATTCACAAGCAGCCCAGAAGACTCTCACAACAGCGGCTTGTCGACGTTCACAAGTAACAAGGTTCTCCGATTCTTTTGTGGTGCCCAGTTCATCGTGTCGGCTTGCCATAGAAGTTATCTCGGCATATGTGTCCTTATACAATATCGACTGATATAGGTAACGGACGTAACCTACGCAATCGTTCCCGTCTCCGAGACCACCCCACCAGCAATCACATCTAGAGGCACATTCATCTGTAACCCTTTCCCGAAAGAATGATTCCTTAACCAAAGGTGATCGCGTTTGTGGGGCCCAGCTGTGACGTATATCGACGGGAGAGATCATATCATGTCGTTTGTTTCTATTTTTTTGACTGCAAACATAAATATACCAGCATGTCAAAAAATAAAGTCAGTTGTAAGTCAGTTGTAAGCCTTCTTCATCTTTTGTCTTGTCTGAATTTTGGGCTGTTTTCTCCCCTTATGAACATGAAGCAACTTGCTCAAGGAGAAGAGAGAGAAACGAGAAAAAAGGAAGGCAGGGAGGTTAACTAGATGCTAGTATCCGGTATGCTACCCTACACTGGGGTGGGGAAATAGGGGGGCTCACAGCAGAAATTCTAGTAGTCCTATATCTACTATATTTCGTGGTTAACACTACTGCCTCAAGGCTAGCGTCATACCCGTCAAGGTATAAAAGGTATTCGGGGTATGAAAGTGAATCTTCTCTCCAAGTCGCCTTTTTTTTTTCTTCTATTAATGCAAGATACTACAGCCAGCTGAAGTCTTAAAATAAAAGCAGAGTGCAAGAAATACGGATAGCAGAGACGAAATTGCATCCGGAAAATGTCCCTGTTTTGGCTGTAAAATGAGCCCGAGTCTTTTACCGTAATCCACGGCATATCTTTAAATTGGATACACCTATTGAAGCGGGCTGTGTCACACGTGTGACGTCAAGAACGTGCCATTTCCTCAATTTTTTTTCTAATAAACCAATTAGTACTATTCGCTCGTCCCCAACTTATCGTGATTCTTGTTCCGTCTTTCTATAGCACTCAGCTTTTATTTTGGGATCACGAGCCAACTCGCCCAGCAAAGTGTCCTACTGGATGGCGTCTGTGTGGTCATTCTCGTTACAATATTATTTTGATGACATGATTTTTTTCTTTACATGATTACTACATGATTATTTTGTGTGAACGCACGACGGAAAAATATGACGTGTGTGAAAACCACAGAAAAAAACCGACAGATCAGTGAAGCCTTCGAGGTCTTCGGGCGAACGCCACCGTATATATTCGTTACCATGGGCCGCACTTACGGAGAACAGAGCACGGCAGCTTCTTCCCACCTAAAGTAGGGCGGAAAGACGGCGCTTGCGGCTCAAGAAAGCACCGCCTGTGCTAACAATAACAAACGGTAATGAGCGGGCCACGTCGCAGGGAAAATAAACGGAGACGGATTTCCCGCGCGTCGGCGAACATCGATGTGCACTTCCGAGCAGAGTGGCGCGATTAAAGGAGCAAGGCGCCGCCAAACGGCTACAAATGAAGAAACGGTGTCCCTGACGAAAATCGTCCCCGTTGCCTGCTTCGGCGGTTTTCTTTTTTTTTTATCCCTCGCGGCTGTGGACAGGCTGAAACCCGCTCTTGAACGGGAACCTCGTAGGGGCGACGGCTTCAGCACTGCGTTGCCAAATTGCGTTAGCAACGAAAACTGTGACGTTCAGGTCCCTCACTAAATGTCACGCCGCCTTGCCGGCTTCCGCGGGCTTTTCGCCTTTTTTTTTTTTACTAACCCCCCACCTCAACCCTTTCTCTTTTATCCCCTTTCCTGCCCGTTCTTGATATCCTCCGCACGTTTCTTCCTCTTTCTTTCTCCCTGGATGGTGCCTGTCGTTTCGTCCCGAAAGAAATAAACGCGGCTAAAAACAAAACTTGCACTGGCATGTGCTGCCATCTATGAACGCTCGCCCGGACTCATTCCTCGGAGTTTCGCGCGCTGCAAAGAAGTGGGCGCAGTGGTTATGTCGATTCGCGCATTCGCAGAGGCACCCACGTAGGACAGTGCCTGCAGCCATAGGGAGCGCGTTGAGGGGGTGAAATCAATGCTGTTCGACTGCGCGGAAACTTTAAAAAAGCTTCAGTTGCCTGCCTTTTGGACAGTTTATATGTCTAGTGAGAACGTGGTTAGCCAGGCAATTTTTGAATGAAATTGCTAGGCCTCTTCGCATCCTTCACAATTCGTGAATATCTTGAAAGGTTAATAAAAGTGTCGATTGTTAGACTTCTCGACCAAGATACTCTGGGACACGCCGCAGTAGTGTATCTTAAGTTCATGTTCAGTGTAGGGTCCCCTAAGGTGACACTAAAGTGAAAGAATAATTTCATTTAGATTATTAAACGGTTATTCTAAAACTCTAATGTCATTATCTTACCCTAATACATTCATTCTTAGAGAAGAAAACAAGTTCACAGCACAATTTCTAAATTTCAAGCTGCCAAGTTCTGTGCGCGTGACGACGAGAATTTGAAAGTATAGAAAGGTGCATGTGTAAATGTTTTATGGCAGTGTGAACTTCTGCCAGAAAACTGTACTTTTTCTTGTTATTTCAACTTGTTTCAGTGCACCATTATGCTTTTTTCTTTTTGCTGATTGTTCGTCTTGGGTACTTTTGTTATTCATAATTATTATTATTGTTATTATTATTATTATTATTATTATTATTATTATTATTATTATTGCTACACAAATTTATCGATATGGAGCAGCAGAGGTAACGTGAACCTCAACCACTTCACAGCGAAACAGTCAGAACAGATATTTGTCCTATTCTTCCGAGATTGGTTTGGCGAAATTGTCCAAAAATGGTATCTTAGGTCTCCAGCACCACCAAAAGACATTGCGCGTAATTTTCACCTATCAGGAGCTATGTACGCTTTAGTAATTGCCACCAAAGCTTCTGACGTCACGGCGTTCGGAGCAGGAAGTTATAGGTGGCATCATAGCACGCACTTTCTTTTTGCGTGTTTCCTCACTATAATGAAGAGTCTTCTCGCGGTGATTTTGGAAATGTGAAACGGTAATTTACTAATAACAGCAAAATCGCTTTTCCATTTAGTGCTCCTTAAGAGTGAATGAGACACGACACTTTCAGGCCATGAGAGACTTGCTTTATAGGCTCCCTCAGTATGTACAAACACTGAAGACAAACTGTTAGAAACAGCAAATGTTTATTCTTTATTTTAGCTGGCTTCCAAGGGTACCTAATTGCTTGTTCACGGTATTGAGATTGATGGCCGGAGTCACTGGCACCAACACGGCTGTGTAAGAAACGCAATGAATCTTTTGGTGATGTAAAGCACAGTACACTTCGAAAGGTTTTCAATTCCACGAGCCGAAGCTAACTCATCAGTTGGAAATAGAGAACGTTGATACTGAAAGCTCTCACCCGTGCGATGATATGCTCATTTACGGCAACGTTAGAACGGTTGGATCGCAGTATTAACGGCTGTCCACTGCAGTCGCCCAAAACGTGTGGTACGTGTACTACTGCGCTATAGTATCGTTTATCCACATCTGCACGCAAGAGTAGACGATGCCGCGTTGCGTCATCGACCCAAGTGACCAAGATTTATAGACAACGACGTCACCGAGAAACTCGACACCTAGAAATAAACCTTTTTCGCCAGCATTAGGTTGCCGCCGGTGCGACAACTGGTTAACCCGGTGCTAACGTTTTCTTTTTTATTTTTTAATCCCTCGTCCACGTAAATGATGAATTATAAATTATCAACTGAGAATATATGTATGTTTGAACGGGTATTACGCTCCCTGGAGAAATGGTAAACTTTTGAAACAAAAAACGCTAGCCACAAGTTTAATGCCTCGATGCCTTGAACGTGCGCTAACCAGCTGCTTTCGAATTTCTCTGCTAGCGTAATTTTGCCGCCGGGTGGCGGAGTCTAACCGGTGTCTTCAAGATTAGCGGTGGAATGACCTAAAGCTATCACGGCGATTAAAATTCTGAACCATCACACCAAATAAAATATCATCTGGGCAGCTAAAATTGCTGGCGATATTCAGTTGAGCAAGCGTTCCATCTGAACAGAGGACCCACGCAAATCCCGAAATGTTACCTTGAGTTCACCTTTGAGAGTTTCACGCACATTCACAAATATCTCCTACTGAGCGTGTACGACTTCAGTGTCGTTAACGAACTCAAGTGGATGGCGCCTTGGTCAAGCACCCAGCCGAAGCAAAACTGAAGTGTGGTTTCCGGTATAAAGGCCAGCAAGGGTGACATCAGAAGAATCAAGCTTCTGAAAGAAGATCAGAGACCTGCATTTTCTCCTCGAAACGGCTGCAAACGAGGCGAGACAGAAGCCTTACTTCTGAACTGTGCCGGAGCTCAGGCAGAATGCCAACGTACCCCGAGAACTTATTGTCAGGAGTTTCACTATCATAAGTTTATTATTAGCGGAGAAAATAAGGTTAAGGTTTCATTTGTAAATTTTGCTCCGAAACCTCCGCGCCTGACGTAATTGATATCAAAGTGGATTTTTCATAATTTCACTGCATGGACTCGTTCAAATTTTCTGAAACTATGGTCTATGGCACCCATAGACGGCAATGTACTTCATTTTTACCAATTACGAGCTATATAGGACAGATTAGATGCCGTCAAAGTGTGTGACGTCACGATGCGGTGATTCCAAACGGCGTCTCGAGCCACCTTTCCTTTTCGCGCGCATTTTCTCGCTTACCAACCGTCGTCTCACGGCAAGAGGGGTGTTTTCGGGACATTGAACTGTACGTTACTATTTTACGTGCAAAATCGTTTGTGATTATGTTTTGTATGCACGAAAACAGTTTTCAGCACTGCACCCAATATGGCGTTATTAATGGTGTAACTCTTCAGAAGTTTGGAAGCAAAAGGGTTGAAGCTTACCTTCAAGCGCTGTTTGCTTGGCGAGAGAGGCTGGTGGCCGTACCTTTGCACTCAGATACTGAGAAGCGGGTAACAGAATAAACGTGCAGTGATGTATCAGCGTTGCCGCGCCTTGTTATACGTCTTCGTTTCGCAGACGGAAACTTTGGCAACCCACAGCTTGACTGCGTTTACCCTGCTTTTGCAGTGCACGTCCACCGAGTCCTCCTGCCACATTCGCAGCTTTAAAACGTGTCCAAGCACTACGATTCTAAGCTCGTCCATGGCACCACTCGATCCAGCTTTCGCATCGACAGCATTGCCGCACCCCACAGCTAAAGCGAACGTCCGACGCACACTTCGCAGGGACCGCGACACATTCCCCGGCTACTGCACGTAGGCGCTAATCTCGAACCAAGGCGAGTGCGATGAGCCGGCAGGTTTCCCAAACGCGCTACAGCGTGTGACGCGTCAATGACTGGACGCTTTCGCAGCGCACACAAGCCGTACCGCGGATTTGCCGAGGCTTCGTTTATCAGCTTCAAGCGGGAAAAAGATAAGACCGTTCGTCACACAACCACTTTATGCCTTCTCGCGTTAGTTGAAGTAGTGGCAGTCGCAGATCTGATGTCCCGGTGCCATTTTGACAGCGCTGCATCCTCGTACTCCTAAATTGGTCTCTTTACGAGCTTTCAATCCAGTCGATTTGCCTAAAGATAGACGCCACCGTGCAACAAACAGGTATGTGAGATGTTTTGCTTAGGCAAGGGATTCGTTGGAAATTATTCCTCTTTTCCGCGGCAATCTCGTTCGTGCGTTCATCGCTTGCTAGAGCTGCACCGCTGGTTCCTTGTTTTCAATGAATGCGCCTGATGGCATATAAAGATTCAAAACACTTCTGGAGAGCTATTCTCGACATTCCACTTCGGCGTAGTGCATTCAGTTACTCGAAAACATTGGCGAGCTGTGACGTCGCGGCACTCTTCACCAAGTTGACGCACCGAACCCGCTAGCACAATCCCAGCGTAAGCAGAGCAAAATTGGACAAAATGGAGAGTAAAAAGTTTTCAAACATACTTGATAAGTCCGAAGTTGCGTATGAACTTCTTGAGACGTTTTAAGAATGATGCAGGGAATACCACCGACATTCTAGGTGCGTCAGGTGGGTGGCCGCGTTAAGCCTAATTCATGTGCTAACGTGATTAGCGGTAATGTGTGACCTCCGGGATGTGCTTCAGAGAGCAGGTCTCTGGGAGCAGCATTAGTCGTGGCTAGACACACTTCGTCTTTCTCATTTGGGTCGAGAGTTGGGACAATTTCGTGACGTCAAAATGACGTTCGGAAGAATTCGGAAGAAAAGGCGGAAATAAGGCAGTGCGCTGCTCGCCGAGCTCCAGAAAATCAGTGGTGACCGCAGTGGACAGTCGCCTACGTGGACAACACGAGGAACGCGCCCCACGTCTTTTCTTCGGTAACTACACCAGGCTGTAGCTGCAGCTCCAAAGAACATGCAAACGGCCTTGGAGCTCCTTACAGGTTGCCTCAACGGGACGAGCAGAGTCTTTTCCCACACTATAGCGTTCATTTTGCTACAGAAGCGAGGAAGCAATCCATTCTAAGCTGCCGAAGCTTCCAAATAGTTGCTTGTTGGGCAAGTCGATACATATTTGGTCAACTACAAAAGCCACAAACGTCGAAATCGAAAAAAAAAAGCAGAGCGGCAGAAAGAGAGCAGAGAATGCGACGTCTCTGCTCTCTGTTTCTGACGCTTTGTTTCTTTTTTCCCGATTTCAAAGTTGTGTGGCTTCACTTGTAGTTGACGAAGCTCACCATTTTCGACTAAATCAACGCGAGTCCATTTTCCTCACAGTTCGTTTGCTTGCCAGTCACTTTCAAACACGCGTCTCGTTTCGTTCCTAACTCACGTTTGCCAGAGCAGTCACCATCCGATTGTTTACTGTTTGCCTTACTGCTCGTGGATGTATTCAGTGGCCGTAGATTTACTCTTACCAGGTCTCGAACATTGCGCATGATTTCTTAGTGATAGCTTGCTAAAAATTCTAGTCTTTTGCGTCTCAAAAGCGCAGTCAGTTTGTACGACACACGTTGGTTGAGGAGACTACAAATTAATTTTGAGCACAGGTGGTTCCTTAACTTCCACACAAATTTAGGTACACGGATGTTTTTGCATTTGCAATTACCAGGGCTCGCTTTTTAACAAGAACCGCTCAAACACAGCGTGTCCACACACAAAAAAAAAAGATAGGACACCCTGTAGTCTGCGCAAAATGAAGACATCGTTACGCTCTTATCTCTCATCGGTCGCGTGTAGAAAAAGCACCATGTTTATGCACCGCGTGCGTTTCACGGTGAGCTGCAACTGCCGAGTTCGATAAGAATCTCAAAGGTGTTCGGCCCCATTAGAACCATATCCGGGCAAGCGCGCCTGCAACTTCTAAGCGTTACGCGTTACCGATAACAACATGACAGTTAAGCACGGCCCACGGAGTCCTTGTCTGGCGCTCTTCATTTACATCATACGCGGGCTTTCGAGAGCGTGTTCTGTTATCTAAGCACGTCACAAATGACATATGCCGTCGGAAACAACAATGGTAACGGGAAGAATAAGTCATCCCGAGTTTTTAAGCTAGTTCGACTCGACTCACTCATTTGTTACTTGTCAGGCGGGTGAAGCATGTTGCAAAGAAAGAAGGAAAAAGTGGACGCAAAACCAGTGAGCGATAGTAACACTGCAGGAAGCAGCTTTCCTCATAATGAACCAGGGTGCATGTATTGGCCGCGTGAGTGACAAGCGAGACCGCGGAGATTAGCGGTCTGACTACACCACATACCTGAAACGGAAGCGATATCTATAAACATAATGGGCTATGAGCCGTAACGTTTATTATGTTACATGGACTACTCCAGTTATCGTCTGCCACTCTTGCTTTGTATTAATCGATTTGCTTGTCTGTTGACAAATGATCAAGACAATGGAACAGCCGCAAGATTACGTCGTATACGTCTCCATTTCTTCATTGGCTTTCGATTTCCCAATGCGGAATGTTGCAGAAAAATCGCGCTCCTCCGCAGTTTCTCAAAATAGGTTATGTGTCACATGACACTCTTCCCAGATTAGTGGAAACATGTGAATAAAGAACGGCTGTTGGTTCCCAGACTGATGTGGATTTAAGGCAACGTTACTTTCAAGTGTGTCCCTGCGTTGCTTCTGTTATAGAAAATATGATAGAGGTAGCTCTCTGGGGTTCATTTTTTTGAGAGAATCAGATCAGTTTCGTCAGAGCGTCCAATGCAGTGCACCCAACGATTCGTCCAAAGACAGGAAAAATAATTCTGAAAGGCTTCTATAACGTACGATAACGAGAATTGTGGTGTATAAATGGCTCGCACTGGTTTCATTGAAGTGGCCACGTTGGAGCACCAGCATGATTGATTGATAGATATATGGGCTTTAACGTCACAAAACCTTCATATGATTATGAGAGAGGCCGTAGTGGAGGACTGCGGAAGTTTCGACCACCTGGGGTTCTTTAACGGGCACCCAAATGTGAACACACGGGCCTACAGTGTTTTCGCCTCCATCGAAAATGCAGCCGGCATCCGATCCCGCGAACACCAGCATGCTAACTTTCTGATGTTACAAGAATGTTACCAATAAAACACGTGCTGGTTCCTTTGTTATTTACCCAGAGAGGCCCATAGCCGTGAATGTGACGTCGTTATCACCCTGAAGCCTGTTAGTTTCCACGTGATTACTTTGCCTTGACATCATCTAAGCCGCCATGTTTGAGGTAAATTCCGAGTCTACGACGCTGCATGCAAGCTAGCAATACGTCAAGCACGGAAAGCCTTCACGAAATTGAGATAGTTTCGCAATGTCGCAATATTCCAAGCGTGAAATTTGCAGTACGGACAAAGCGTGACAGAACCTGTAGCACGAGGCGACAAGGATCATAGCCTATAGTTTGCTTCTTCCTGATTAGGTTATGGTGATAGTTTCAGTAACCGCCTAGTCAATACAGATTTCTGATTAAACCATCCGGATGGTTCCTACATAATGCGCAGCTGATGAAGTTCCTGAAGTTGCTAGTGACATCACGCTCACTCAATAGAAAATTATGGATAGTTGCAGTATCTTTTGGTTCCTAAATGACCCTTCAGTGCTGCTGGGAAAGGCGTCCACCCTTTTGCGTGGGACAGTTCTTTGCGGGTGATCGCTTCAACTAGCTTTCTTTATGTTAACCCAAATTATAAAGAACTCGTTGACAAAATGATAGCCTATATTTAGCGTTTCTTCAATTAAATCGATGAGCTATCTTCGAAAGCCTCAACAGAAACCGTCCCTACAACCTCATCTTCGTTAAAGGTAACATCAGTTGCATTGAAAGCACTGCTCAGATTACAGCAGTACTTTGTAGAGAAGGAACAAGCATTTTCTCTAAATTTATGGGCCATACATGAGGCGCAACCTTTCAGTGTATTGATATAAACACGCTATGGCAATGGACAGTTAGTGTACTACTAGAAAATGCGATATAAAGCGAAAGAAATGAGAAATGAACGAAAGAGTCGTATTCGAAGGGCTGATTTCAGCGTTGAAGCAAGGACCAGGAGCAATCAGGTGGTAGCAGCCACGAAAAGAAGCTTAGGAGAAGATGCATCATTCTTTCTCTTTGTTTTGTTTTTGCTTAGGGAAAGAAGCAGGAAAACAATTACTTGGTGAGGCACAACAAGCGTACGAAGTGACTTCGAAAAAGTGCATTACGTGCAAGCCACCATAAACTGGGTTAATTAATATCGCGGAAAGGCAACACACCACTAAAAAATAAAAAAAGGCCTGGCAATGGCAAGACGCGAACCGTAAGCACAATTTTCGCGACAGATGCCGGTTGAACGGTTTCGCTTCGAAAATGGCAGCGCGGTGACGCCGCACAGACCGATAAACCAGCGCGGCAAAGCCACTCTTTCTCGTGGGCGCTTCGGTTACAGCTCATTACCGAATAATTATCGGACGCAGTTTAGTGAAAAACCTAATTAATTAGCCAGACTTGTCCACACGCGCGCGCACCGAGCAACAAATGAAAAAAAAAAACATGCGTGCACCGCGTAAACAAACGGACTACTCCCGTGCGCGAAACTGTTCAGACCATTCGCGCATGCCAGAAAAATTTCGGGCGCAAGCAGCCGAAAGACTCGGGCACGTATCTGGTGCTATGCAGTTGCTGCCGCCGCACTACACACAACTCCAGATCGAAAGTGAAGTTCGCGCGTGCGTGCAGGAAATTCCGTTCGAACGCCAGGCGCAGGCGTCGGTTTGCTACTGTGACGATCTTGATGGAAGAGAGTCGAGAGATTGGCTTTGCTGTCGCGGCACCTGAGGTTCAGGCTGCATTCCGAATGCCTGGTTGATTAACCCTACGATGGCGACAGCAACCCGCGCAGCTAGGTTGAACTAGCCTATGCGTTCAGTGTTGTTTTGGTGACGTGTCCTGTGGCGCAGGCGGCGTAATCAAGCGAGTCGTGTCTGCCGCAGCCGCCAGCCGTGTTTGCTGATAGTTGCAGCTTTGCGATTGGGGAAGCAAAAGGAAACGTCACCTAACTGTGTGAAAGTAAAAAAAGAGCACGAAAAAAATGAAAGGGAACACGTGCGATTTAAGATGCCTGAGCAAACGCCTCTTTTTCTTCATTCTTCGTAACAGTGAAGCATGAAAGTGATAAGTATGTTATACGTTTAGTTTTCTTCAAATTGAAATAAGAACAATGATCCATTCATGCTTCTCCTACTAGGAATTTTTTGTTGATCTGTTCATTTCACTTTCTCGTAAAACGTTTTGTTAAGCCCTGTGTGTATGGTTCGAATTGTCGGCTGCTTTATGTCCATTTATGTTTTGTGCGCGGATGGACTAAACTTGTTGAAGAAATATAGTGAAGGGGCTAAACGACCCAGCTACTGTGTTTTCTTAAAAAACACACACACGTGTGTTGAATGATTGCGCGCATGTAACATGAGACGATTTTTTAGACGCTCCATCACCTCACGGTCTTTACGAAGAAGCAGCGTTTTCTGACTTGTTCCTGGCACATAATGGCGTGACAATGGTGTAGCTGTTGCTCTTAAGTTAGCTATAGCACCTCATCTTTGATTGATGAACAATCACCGATAAAACGCTGCATCATGACGGCCCCCTTTATTGTGCAAGTGACTAGAAGCAGAATTTTATGGCTGTGTGTATCCGGCCTTAGAACCATGAGAACAGAAATGTATATATTTTATATAGTTGATTCTATCAGTTGGAAGCCCCTCGCAATTCTGCCAAACAATCTGCTGGAATACAAGGCTCCCTGCTTGACTAACCGTTATGGATTCTATTTTCGCTGCATCTTGGACGTGCACGGGTACTTTGTATACAATTATTTAATAAAACCCTGTGCAACTGGACACAACTGAAAAACTTTCGTGCACGTGCAAGCGTATTTCTTATTTTTCACGTTCTCGCTATACTGCAGATTGAGAAACGAGAAAAAAGGAAGGCAGGGAGGTTAACCAGATGATAGTATCCGGTATGCTACCCTACATTGGGTTTGGGGAAAAAGGGGTTAAAAGAGAGAGTGTTAAAAAATAAACAAGAGAAAAAGGTTCTATGAGAGTACCATGCAGACAACCTTTTGGCCGTGAGGTCAACCTGTAGGTGACAGCACCGTCGCTGCATTATAGTGAATAAGTCACCCGTGTGGTGTGTGGAAGGTGGGAATTAACAGAAAGGACATTCTGGTGTGGGGCAAGTTTGTTCCGCAAGACGCATGTGCTGGCTGCCCTCCCTCACAGACACCACAAGCAGTTGCCGCCCTGCGTGCGCTGTCAATTAAACTGATCTGATTGTCTAAGCTATCGTTGGCCAGCAAGTGCACTATCGGCGTCAAATGAAACCCGAACAGCGGAGCGCGTGTTTCAAGCACTAGAAGCAGTATAGTGTTGGCCGTCCAGTCATCACCATTGACAGGCGTGCACATCCGGTTTGGCAGCACTGTGCGATCCCCCTACAGTGCGTTATCTCCGCATCTGCTCTAGTTTTCTATGTGGGAAATGGTGGCCATCGTGGACGTGCCAAACGCTTTTGATCGTATCACTTGCAATTCCTTGCTTTTACTTCAGCGTCGTAGCGCAATAGGTGACTTGGCACGATAAAACAAAAGAGAAATATAATCGCTTTGGCGGTTGAATTTCAAACGATAGTCGCATCTCGTTCGCTAGCGCTGCTTCACCTGCACCCTTCTTTTAGAGACAGACCCGAAAACGCGTCACTTTAACTGAAAATGCCGAGCGCTTCTTCGAAAGAGAGAGCGAAGATTGTTTTCGCTTTACAGGCACGAAGTAAAACAGCGTGAAATTACCAAGATTATGAACTGACTTTTGTCTTCCATAAATAGAATTAGCGAGGAATTCCATGATGATGGACTCCGCGATGACAAAGCGTGCTACAATACTCGATTTCGGCTGCAGTAGTTTAACCTCTGTTTTTTTTTTCCTTTCAAATACCGTACCTGGACCACAAGCAGAAATATTGCACTATAGGGGGATCGCGCAGTGCTGCCACACCGGATGTGCGGGCCTTGTTGTGACCGGCGCCCGAGCTGACGAGGGAGCGGCGCTCCTTTAATCTCCAAACAAGTAACCGAACGACCGGCTGCCTACTGTTAGGACCGGCGCCAGGTCTGACAATGGATCGGCGTTCCTTTTGATGTTCCCTTTTAGTCGCCAAACGGGTTGGCGGCCTGTGTCCGCCATGTATTGTTCCCCCCCTGGCCGGAGGGTGCGGCGTCTTGCCGCCACGACACCGTGAGCAGTTCGGGAGACCACAAGTGCAGCTTCTTCTTTGGAAGATGACGGCGGCGGCGGCGGCCGGAAATCGTCCCGCTAATTGAACGAGTCGTTCGGCGACCATTTGAAGCTTGTTTACGGCGGCCCTTTCGATGGATTGCAGTCATTCAACTTCAGACCCCTCGCCCAGCGACACCCCTTGACGAGGAGGAGCCACGTTCGTGCCACATGGCCGTGCAGTGACCACGCTTCAATTTTGAACGTTCACGTGGACCGTGCGTGCTCGCCACCCTCGCGGGTAATGTGTGATCCGTGGTTGGACGGTCCCTCTGTACGCGGTCCCCGATCTAGGGATCTGGGGAGGACAGACCCTTTATAATGAGCCCCCACGGCTCATTCGGTGTGCTTTTTTTCGAGAAGAGAACCAGGCAGAACAGAGCAGAACCATGTAGAACCAAGCACCATGGAGCGCTATGTTAGGAGTCATGTAGAGGCCTGCCACGTTTGAGGGCTCACCGTGTAGGGAGTTCGCAATGTATATATTGTAAATAAACCCTCTTCAAGTCTCTCTTCCTCCTGCCTCGACAACTTCATCCCGGACCCCGGTGTCTGGAAACCCCGGTCGCAACAACTGGTTGGCAGCGGTGGGATACGAGTCTGCGACGGAGAGCGACATGTACCGGAGGCCAGCCGAAAGCCCTGGAACTCGGCGGGATCGAAGCAGCGTACCACCACCGCACGTAATGGGGTGAGTGCCTGGCTTTGTGCTTGAGATATATCGAGTCTTTTAGCCTAGATTCGTTAAAAGATAGATATAACCAACAACTGCCTGGCCACTGTGGTTGTTATCTCAGCACAAGGCAGCACTGGATGATTATCTGAGCAAGTACGCTAAAGCAGGAAAGCTTAGATGATTCAATAGGAACAAGTGGTAATGTTTCAAAATTTCTAAGGGTACGTTGCGGGTTAAATTTTAGGATGTTGTAAAAAGCAGGAAGTGAAAAATTAACAAGAAAAAGTAGAGAGGGATGTTGGCCACGTAGTGCTACTTGGGTGCTTAAGCTTGTGGTCTCCGCTGTGAGATTTGCCAGGCTTCAATTTCTCTAGAACCCAGAATTGAAACGCTGGTGGGTTTGTGTTTTGTCACAGCTGAGCCAAAGCAAAGTAGTCGCCATGGATCTTACGAGATTGACGAGAGAGAACCTGCTGAACCTGTTGTTGGGATCTGGAGCTAGATTTTAATGATGATATGCCTGCTTCTAAACTCCGCGAAGTGATTCTCGAAAGCAATAGTGACAATGAGGAAATCGAGCACTTCGGGAATATGTACTTATTGGACCAGGAGGAGGAAGTAAAAAGGGCGCAAAGAAAGGAAAGATGGCGCCAGGAGGAATTGGAAGCTGAGCGCAGGCATGAAGAACATATGGAAGTACAAAGGGCGCAAAGAAAGGAAAGATGGCGCCAGGAGGAATTGGAAGCTGAGCGCAGGCATGAAGAACATATGAAAAGGATGCAGGAATTAGACGAAGAGATAGATAGGATTCGGCGTAGAGGGGTGGCATTGCAGCAGAGTGGTCAATCCGTAGATGTAGCGCACGAGCGGTGCAAGGTAGCGGCGGTGCCGTTTAAGGTTGAAGAGAAGGCTACAGGTCAGAATGTTGTAGATGTAGCGCACGAACGGTGCGATGTAACGGCGGTGCCGTTTACAACTGAAGCGGAGGCTACATGTCTGATATCTGTAGATATAGCGGCGGTGCCGTTTGAGGCCAAAGAGAAGGCTAGTGCCTGTAAGGGAATGGAACAGGTTTTAAACCCATTCTGAGGGAAAAGAGCTCGCGGTCACAGCAGGGTGTGAGGGTTCCGTGGTGGTGGAAACGAAGTTAAGATTAACAGAGTGTTCCATCGAACCTTGCAGCCCTGTAGACCATGTTGATGAGCGTCAGAGGCGGACGAAAGGCTCCAGGTTTGGCACCAAGGAATGTGCCAAACGGAGAAAGCGTCCGAAAAAACAGAAGCGCGGCAAGGCTCGCGGATCAGCGCGGCGCGTTGACGAGGACCTTCAAACGGCGTGGCGGATTTGCGAGAAAAGGCCCGTTGTCTTCTCTGACTGGCTTAAATCGCAATGCGTCTGAGCGGCCGGAGAGTAAGGAACAGAAGTGCGCAATCTACGCGGCCGCGGTCTACGATGAATGATAGGCAATCATCAGGACTGGGCGCGCGAGATGGCGGAGGAGCATATCGGTGATGAAGAACGTCAGAGTAGGACGAAAGGCTCCCAGGTCCGCACAAAGAAGCGTGCACAGGGGAGAAAGCGTCCGAAGGGCAACAAAAAGGCAAAGCTCGAGATGAGCACAACGCGTTTGAGTAAGGGTTTCAAACGGCGTGGTAAAATCGCGAGAAAAGTGCCGTTGTCATCTCTGACGGGTCTGTATCGTATGCGTCCGAACCGCCGGAAAAGAAAAGCGCATCGTACGCGGCAGTGTTGGAAGGATGAATTGCTAGGCAATCATTCAGACAGTGCGCGCGGGAAAGCTAACAAGCAAGTGGGTGCTGACGAGCATCAGAGGTTTGGCGAAAGGCTCCGTAGACGGCACGAAGAAGCGTGACAAACGGAGAAAGCGCCGTAAAGACGAGGCAAAAATCGCGACGCGTTTGAGGAATTATTCAAATGGCGGAGCGAAATTTCAAGAAAGTTGCCGTATCGCAAGCGTCCGAGCGGCCAGAGAACAAAGAAAAGAGAAAGCGCATTGTGTGCGTAAGTGGCCGAAGGGCAAGAGACCCTTCCGTTGTTCTCGCGGTGCATTGGACGGGGTGGCGGGGCAAAAGAGTCGGTGGTTTTCGAGGGGCAGGAAGCGACAGCAAGTCGGCTTCGAGGAACGTCGCGGGGTTTCGGTAGCAGGGCGATTGACGCGTGTTGTAGACCCCGCTTCTCGAGAAAATCGTTCCGGGCGCGACCACCACGAGTTAGACTAAAAGTTAGTGAGAACAGCTGTTAGCCTGTCAGAAAACGTCGACTCGGGACTGTAAAAAGGAATGTTTTGGTTGTTTACTTTAGTGATTTTGTAAATAACTAGTTTGAACTTTGTTTTCGTTAGCACTCTATCGTTTTAGTTGCCGATATGCGTTGTAAGGAGATCTATTGGAAGGATAGTGACACGCATTAGAGCGTACAGAATTAGGCGTTTGTCATCGGCAACCGGAGTTGGTTTGTATGCGTCCGAGCGCCGGACAAAACGAAAAAAAAAAAAAAAAAGCACGTTGGGGTAGAAAGGGCAGACCCTTTCGTCGCTCTATCGACGGCATGTTTGATGGACTGCGGGAGTGCGAGGTACTCAGCGAGAGTAAGAACGCAGGTTGTCAGCGCAGAGCTTTGCGGGGGTCGGAGGCGAAGCGAATGGGTTTTGCCATTGTTCCATTCCCGTTCGCCTAGAAAGACCCACAGGACGCGACGCCGCGCGTTCGTCTCAAAATTAAGTGACAGCGGTAAGCGTTTTCGGAGGGCTCTCCCGCGGATTTGTATTTTTTAGTTTTGAATATCTGTTTTGACTGTTTAGGTCAGTTTTCCTTTTGGAATTGTTTTGTACTTCTGCTACTAGATAGCGTTTACGTAGCAGGTACCATGCTGTTTATTTTTTAAGCTTTGTATGTATTGGTTTTAAAGGTAACCGTTTTGCGGCAGTATAAACGACACGTTAGGGGCGTTTGTCAAGTAGGACCGACGTTAGAGACGAATTTTGAGTGAGCGCACGGACGCAAGGATATTCTTGCGAGGTTTGTCAGGATTCATGCGAAAGTTTTTTGTTGTTATTTTTTGTTTTGTTCGCATGGTCTCCGGTGTTGAAGTAAGGAAAGGTATTCGTGGGTTTACGTGTACGTTTTAGTTCATGAGCTTGAGGTGTAGAGTGGTAACCTCACGAGAGTTAATGAGTGGTTCATCCATGCAGGAGCACTATAGCACTGTGATGTGCGTTTGCGGATGTATAATAAAGATGTTCCTGATGCAGGTACAGCACGGCAGTTATGCTTTCGTCTTCTCAAAAGGAATTGACGACTGGCTTGGCGGCACTAAATTTCGGGAACTAAAAGATAGCGTGAAGTAAAATGCTTTATTTTATGAGTATGATACCTGGTGGGTTACGGCGGATTACTCACGCAAGCACTCGGGTATGCCACGGTGAGCGCATCACTTGACAGTTAGTTTTCTTGAAAGCAGTTTGATGGGAAGATTATTATCGGATCGGGATTAGGAGTTTTGGTGAAACCTCAGAGAAACGTCCCGATTGCTGCTTTGTGTTTGGTAATACTGCTTAAGTAGGTTGCTTTTGGATAATTTGTCGGACTCGACGTGTCTCAGTGCGGGCAGGGTGCTCTCCCGTGCCTGTGGTGGTGTGTATGAATGCTTTTCCCAGAGGGGGAGCCACAAGAACGAGAGGGAAAGAGTCCTTGGCTGAGCGTCCATCAGCAGTGGCCTGGAAGCCAGCACTACACAGCGACACTTCGGGCAACCTGTGCAGCTGGTCACCCTCAGGTCGCTTCTCCCGCCGGCGGACGAGCTGTTGTGACCGGCGCCCGAGCTGACGAGGGAGCGGCGCTCCTTTAATCTCCAAACAAGTAACCGAACGACCGGCTGCCTACTGTTAGGACCGGCGCCAGGTCTGACAATGGATCGGCGTTCCTTTTGATTGTTCCCTTTTAGTCGCCAAACGGGTTGGCGGCCTGTGTCCGCCATGTATTGTTCCCTTCCCCCTGGCCGAGGGTGCGGCGTCTTGCCGCCACGACACCGTGAGCAGTTCGGGAGACCACAAGTTGCAGCTTCTTCTTTGGAAGATGACGGCGGCGGCGGCGGCCGGAAATCTGTCCCGCTAATTGAACGAGTCGTTCGGCGACCATTTGAAGCTTGTTTACGGCGGCCCTTTCGATGGATGCAGTCATCAACTTCAGACCCCTCGCCCAGCGACACCCCTTGACGAGGAGGAGCCACGTTCGTGCCACATGGCCGTGCAGTGACCACGCTTCAATTTTGAACGTTCACGTGGACCGTGCGTGCTCGCACCCTCGCGGGTAATGTGTGATCCGTGGTTGGACGTGCCCTCTGTACGCGGTCCCCGATCTAGGGATCTGGGGAGGACAGACCCTTTATAATGAGCCCCCACGGCTCATTCGGTGTGCTTTTTTTTCGAGAAGAGAACCAGGCAGAACAGAGCAGAACCATGTAGAACCAAGCACCATGGAGCGCTATGTTAGGAGTCATGTAGAGGCCTGCCACGTTTGAGGGCTCACCGTGTAGGGAGTTCGCAATGTATATATTGTAAATAAACCCTCTTCAAGTCTCTCTTTCCTCCTGCCTCGACAACTTCATCCCGGACCCCCGGTGTCTGGAAACCCCGGTCGCAACAGCCTGTCTGTGCCAA